>PVJH01022600.1:0-30165 GCA_004026705.1 Nesogale talazaci
TGGGGGGGGGGGGGGGGGGGGGGGACTCTGAAAAAGAGTACCCTGGAAATTACGTAAGCAGCTGGAAAGCCACCGGCTCGAAAGGCTGTGGGAAGGGTGTGACAGAGAGTGACAGGTGAGATATCCATGACAGAATAGGCGGCCTGAGAACCACCACCGCCAGCTGCAGCGCTGGCCCTCCATCTTTGACTTTGGAGCTGGGTCTGACACACCCCGGGCCATGGAAGGCATTGGGGGAACGAATTGAATATGCATTGAGAATTAGAAATTAGGAAATTGTGAATAGCGATCACCATAGCATGGTTGCATAGGCAAATTACTTCTTTTTTTTAAGCTGTAGAATAAGTAAGGGTTATATACAATGTTTGGTTTTCATATCTTCAACAACAAGACAACATGAAGTAAAAATAAAAGAAGCAAGGTGTCGCGTCTAAGTGGCACGGGCCGTGCTCTCCATTGTTGGGAGGTCGTCCCGGGGAGCTTGTCCAGCAGCGTGTCTGCAAGCAGAGGAGAGGTTTGTGACCTGACGTGACGGACCCCAACTGTGGACTGAGATGTTAGATGCGGGGTGTTAGATGGCTTCCGGGAGCCGGCTCGATGAGATTGCACTGACCTGTGAGAGAGAAGGCCAGGGAGGGCCTGAATTTAGGGCAGGAGACAAAGGAGGAGAGGCACTGCAGAGGGCGTTGCAAGGACTAGGGCTGGGGCTGTAAAGTGTCAAGAAGATGCAGGTTCCGACAAGACGAGATGGTGGCATGCTGATCGATCCTGAGTCCTGGAACCTGGAGGAGCCAGAGGAGAAGCCACGTGGGCTTGCCCTGGTGGAACCAGACCTCTGGGGCTGGGGAAGCCACAGAGAGACCCCTACCAGCACTGAGATGCTTCTACTGCCAATGGTTACTGCTGATGGACCCTGAGCCCTGGAAACAAGAAGCCATGAGGAGACCCCTGCCAGCACCGGGGATGCTTCTACTGCGCCCACTGGTCTGTGGTTGTCCTGGTATTATTACATGTGCTTCGTGAGTCAGAAGGAGACTTTATAGACTGGTACCAGACATATGGGCTAATGTCGGACTTATGTCCTTGGACTGGACTGGGTTGGGATGCTTTCTCAATGTTCCATTCCTCTTGTATATAAACCTTTCCCTTAAATCCAAAAAAAGAAGAAGAAGAAGAAGATACAGGTTCCAAATTCGGCACCCAGAGGAAGAGAGGTGGTCATCTCTAGGCAGGTGGCACATGGAGGGAGGTGGGGGGACACTGAGTGGATCACTCAACTGGACGTGGCCCCCGCCCATGTAATTGAGGGTATGAACCCCAGGAGAGGGGGCAGACTGTCTCGATCCATGGAGAAGAGAGAGCCAGAGGGAAGCGAAGAACACCTACATTTGAGGAACAGGAGGGTTGGGGCTAGTAGCGGATGATGGGGAAAGAGACCTAAAAAACGCGGACATCTGCAGGAAGCCGGCCAGCGTGCCAAGCTCCTCTCTCCAGGCCAAAGTCAAAGGCGCTGCCCTTGAGCTGAGCCCCCCTCAGAGCAGCCCTAGAGGACAGGGGGGTCCTGCGACTGTAATGGCTGAGGGGAGTAGAAAACCTCACTTTTCTCAGGTGGCCCGGCTGGCGGTTAGCTCCTTTACGAGTCCCAACCACCTTCTAGAAAGTCAGCGTGCGTGCATGAGTGCTCCTGCCTCGAAACGAGCAAACGGAAGCTAGAGACAGGGTCCAACATGCCCAGCGTCCGAGTCAGGGAAAGTAATCCTGGTCAGGATTTGAACTCACTCAGCTCCCTGGGCACCCCAAAGCCTGTGCTCTTAGCCCCTCTTTTGAGAAGAGACAACAACTAATGTGATTCTAAGAGGACGAGAGCCTGTTAAATAGTATAGCGCAGGGGTCCCCAAACTTTTTAAACGGGGGGCCAGTTCACTGTCCCTCAGACCATTGGAGCGACGGACTATAGTTTAAAAAAAACACAACTATGAACAAATTCCTATGCACACTGCACATATCTTAGTTTGAAGGAAAAAAAACAGAATGGGAACAGATACAATATTTAAAATGAAGACCAAGTAAAGTTAAATCAAATTTATCAATATTTCAATGGGAATTATGGGCCCGCTTTTGGCAAATGAGATGGTCCGTGTCCAGTTCCGTATTTGTCACTGCTGGTCGTAACAAGTGATGCAAGTGTGCATCAGTTAGTCTCGATCTGATTGGAGGTTTCAGATGCCTCATTCTGGAAAAAGTCTGTTCACAGACATCAGTGCTGCCAAAGCTGGTTGCCATCTTGAGTGCCTGGTTCCCGTGATTGGGATGTGTCTCAGTGAAGAGAGATGCATAGAAATTAGGAAGGCTGTTAGACTTGAATGCGTCTTTCAGAGAGATAATTCTGCAGTTCAGCCAGTTCCCTTTGGTAAACTGTAAGCACATTTGCGATGTCATTAGAAAATGGGTTATGGAAAATGGGTCCTGTTCATGGAGATGAAGCTCTTTAAATCTAACTTGGAACTCCTTTTGCAACTTTTCCAGTGAATCCACACCTGTTCTGTTTGGGAATGCCACTAGTGGTTTTCCCACTGACAGATTCTGAGTTGTCAGGAGATGGCAGAAATGTTCCTCCTTCACTTGCCTGATAAGGAACCCTCATTGTACTTCAAATGCTTTCCCATGTGATTGCAGAGCACAGATGAGCTTCCCCTTTCCTTGGAGTCGCACACTGACTGAAACTGCTGAGTCGCTCTGGTACATCTGTCAGACAGGCAAGTGCCGTTTCCGTTCTGCATCACTGAGCTCTGATACGTCTTTGTTTTTTGAAAGCAGGAAAGCTGTCATCTGTGGAAGTAAGTCATAGAAATGTTTCAAAACTCCCTCGACTCAGTCAGCGGACATCTGTGTGGTACAGAGCATCTTCATAGGCAACATTTAGCTCAGACAGAAGTCCCTGAAATTGTCTGTGGTCTAGTGCATTAGCTCTAATGAAGTTAACACAAGATGCCACAATCTTCATAGCAGAGTCCCACTTCAGTGATTAACTACACAGCGCTTGTTGGTGGTAGAGGCAGTGTATGGCTATTGGATGAGAATGGTTATGTTCGTCCATCTCTTCTCTTGGTTAATGTGAGCAATTATTCCTTTCTTAGGCCCCACCAGGCTAGGAGCACCATCAGTTGTCACACTGGCTAGTTTAGCCCAGTCCAGCTCCAAACCATTCACAGTTTGGCAAACCTTTTCATAGATCTCCTCTCCTGTAGCTGTTCCTTTGAGGCTTTGCAGTGCAGCAAGCTCTTCTGTGATTTTGAAATAGTCATTCATCCCACGAATAAAAATTAGAAGTTGTGCAGAATCATGAACATCATTACTTTTCTCGAGTGCCAAAGAAAAACAGGAAAGTTTTTTTTTTGCAGTGTTTTGCAAATGTTGATGCAAATTGTCTCCCATTTCTTCAATCCTTCCTGCAATTGTAGGTCCTTGAAAGACTCACTGTACTAAATAAATCAGCCTTCTCTAGACACATCCCTTTGGCAACAGAAAGAAGGCATTCTTGAGCAAATTCTCCCTCCACGAATGGTCTGCCAGTGCACACAGTGCACACTATTAGCTTGGCAACTTGAAAACTTGCTCGCAGTGATAAGATATTTAGCTGCTTCTGCTTCACAAAAGTATTTTGCTGAATTGCCCATGTATTTTTCAGTTTAATATTTTATTTTTTCAGAGAGTTACAATTCTGAAGTGCAGCCAGTTCCAGTTGGTAAATTGTATCCACATTTTCAATGTCAATAGAAAACGAGTTACGGAAAAGCTGTGTGTCCTGTTCATGAGATGAAGCTCTTTAAATCTAACTTGGACCACCTTTTGAAACTTTTCCAGTGAATCCACATAGGGTTGTTTCTCCAACAAAACAATCATATTTATCTTTATGCTGAGTTTGATAGTGTCAACGCAAATTGTATTCTTGGAACACAGACACTATATACTGGCATATCAAACACACAGCTCTTTCCCTGTACTGCATGAAAAAATAATCACAAGTCCACTGTTCCTTGAATATCCTACATTCCAAGTCAATTTTTCTCTTTCTTCATATCATTGTTTCCTAGGGAATACCAATTGCTATTAATATATATATATATATATATATATATATATATATATATATCAGCAATAACTTTGCCCACACAGAGACATACAAACTGCACTGCCCATCAATGCAGTCTGATCAGTGTCCGTCAAAGCAGCCTTGCCAGTCCACATCATTCCAGCCTCACCAGTGCCCATATTGGTGGAACTCGACTTTTACCTCAGGCTCACGCTGGTGTGGTGCAGGAACTGTCACGATCACAGAGCCGGTTCCTCCACCACCTTTCCAGTTCACACTCCCCTGGGCGAACCGCACTGCCATCTGTGCACTCGCACAGGAATCTGATCGCATGGGTGAGAGGACGCATGCGATCAGATTCCACTGCAGGAAAAAGAAGGCACGTATGCCTTTTATCTCCCGAATCTAATGTGAGATCAGCCATATAAGTTGCACAGCTCAGAGATCGCAACAGTGTGAACCGGGACTTATACAACATACAACATACAACCTCCTACACAACCGAATAGCAACCATAATGTAAATGCACTTACTGTCAGTTAAATTGGGTTTCCTGGGCTGAGCCCCGGTGGCGTAGTGGTTGTGCGCGGGACTGCGGCCCACTGGGACAGAAGTTCAATTCCAGCCGTGGGTCTGGGCCTCCTACTCCCACCGCCGGAGAGCAGTGATGCACCCCCCCAAAAAAAATTGGGTTTCCTACTCCTCGGCTGTCTGCAGAACCAGATTAAGCTCCCATGGGGCCCTAGACAGATTACCAGTGTGGGGCCCCCATGCGATAACACTGACCACTGACTATTTGCATTCACACTGACCACTGACCATTTGCATTACCTCTGAGCACTGACAATGATCATTACCTCTGAGCACTGACTATTTGAATTATCACTGTGAGGCAGGCCCCCTAGAAGTCATCCCCGACCAGCTAACCAACTTTTTTTTTTGGCCATCATTGCCCTCTGGTGGTCGTGGGAGCTACCAAGCACTGCTTCTGAGAACCACCACTGAGTTTGAACTGCCAAGCCCGCAGGCCGCAGTCCCACATTCAACCACTTATGCCACTGGGGGCTCAGTCCCAGCTAACCACCTTTAAAAAAAAAACTCTCCTAACCTCAAAAAAAAAAAAAAGTACCTCTATCTGCAAAAAAAACTCCAAAAAAGGGGTTGAGCCCTGCTGGCGTAGTGGTGTGCGCGGGACTGCATCCCTCTGGGACGGAGGTTCAATTCCAGCAGTGGGGCTGGGCCTCCTACTCCCACCACCAGAGAGCAGTGATGCCCACAAAAAAAAAACTCCAAAAAAACTCCTAACTTCACGGGGAAAAGTCCCCTTCACCACAAAATAAAGGACCTACTAACTTCAAAATAAAAAAAAAAAATAGACCTCCTAACTTCAAATAACTTTAGTTATTTTTCTTAAAAAAGTGTTATTGGCACATAATCCACATATCATACAATTCAAAAGTTCAATCCAATCAAGAAGTTGTACAATCATTATCACAATCAATTTTAGAACATTTCTTCTTTCTTGTCCTCACTGTTATTAGCCCCCTAGTAACATGAATTCAGCATGAACTCGATGGCAGTGAGTTTATTTCCACTCAACCTTCCCTGTCAAGAAACCTGCAAGAAACCACTTCGCCTCCTGTCCTGGATTTCATTGTGCCAGTTACATCATCTCCTGTCAATGTGAGCAACGGGGTGGAGTCTAGCCTGTCAATTAGGCCATAGCCAATGGTGCCTTTGTGTGGGTATGGCTTTTTCCTGAGGATTCTGGAAACTTCTGTCTTCCTCCCTGGAGGTGGGACACACACCCTCCCTGCCTTCCCTTTCCTACTGTAGAGACACTCAGAGAGCTGGAGGAGACATGTGGAGAACCACACCAGGGTGAGAAGCTTCCACTGTCACTGGATCCACAAAGTGTCTACCCCCTGGTCTGATCCTCCTGCATTGGCATCATGGTATGTGCTGAATGGGTCTAAAGAGGAGTTTATGGATTAGTATCAGACATATGGGCTAATACCAGGACTGATCTGGACTGGGCTGGGATGTTTTCTCAATATACAACTGATCTTTTATACAAAGTTCTTTCTTATACACATGAGTATCAGTGAATTTGTTTCTCTAACCAACCCAGACTAACACTCATATACAGAAAAACACACAAAAAACACAACAGCAACGATAAAAACTAACAATAATAACAAAGTAAAATGGAGAAAAATGTCAACAAAAAGAAACTAGGAAACACTGGAAAACTAGAATGAATTTAAAATGGGTCAAGAGGGGAATCAAATGCTAAGGTTGGTACAAGTTAACCCACCTCTGTCTACAGTCATCCACCTTCCAGTGCACTCTGCATGACAGCAAGTCCCTTCACATCCCAGTCTGTGGTCTGAGGGGACTCACCAGAGGCTGAGTCCATCTGTATTTTATCTTCTCTTTTTTCTTTAAAAAAAAAAATCTGAGGGCTGAGCCCCAGTGGCGTACTGGTTGTGCACAGGACTGCGGCCCACTGGGATGGAGGTTCAATTCCAGCTCCACAGGAGCAAAGGCTGGGCCTCCTACTCCCAACCACCAGAGGGCAGTGATGTCCCCCCCAAAAAATCTGAAACATTTTTTAAATGGGTCAAAAAGGAGACTAAATAAAAGATGTGACATTTTAACATAACTACATTGACTTTACAACGCTCTCTGTCTGATAACAAGCCTGGTCCCATGCCTGGACTATGGCCACAAAGGGGTCCTCAAACTATGGCCCGCACGCGGGCCACATGCGGCCCATCAAAGACATCTATCTGGCCCAGCCCGATGGGTATTTTTGCCATGGCTGCTATCCTGCTTAGCAGCAGACTCATCCCGGGGCCCACAGTGAATTTGTTCATAGTTTGTTTGCTTTATTAACTATAGTGTGGCCCTCAAACAGTCTGAGGGACAGTGACCGGGTCCCCTGTTTCAAAAGTTTGAGGATCCCTGCATAGGGGATTCGTCAGAGGCTTCCTCTACATGAGGTGGGCCTGCGAAGGGAGTTTGGACTTCTACAGTCATCCAGTGTGGGGAAACAGCAGGGTAGACGGAGACACGAGCTGGAGGGAGACAGTGGCTGTGACCCTGGGCTCCCGCACAGAGAATGGGCAGGGTGTCATTCTGGGTACGATGGGGTCTCAGTGTCAGAACCGAGTCAGTGAAGCCTCCCAACCCCCACATCACTCCCCACAGCACACACCCCAAAGGTCGGGCATCCCCCTGTGCCACCACCAGCTGACCCGGCCGGCTGCCCTGTGGGTGCCCATCGCTGGGTGCTCGATGAGCTGGAGGAGTTCGCACTCCTCCCCCCCTCAGCTGGGCGAGGCTGACCTCCAGGGCACCCCCCGACCCTGGGCCAGCAACAGTACCCAGAGGCCACAGGTGTCCCAAACCAAGATGGTGCCTTCTAAAAGCTGGTACTGGCCCCTCACCCCAGCATGAAGCACGGAAGCTTGTGGCTAGCACCCCAGGCCTCCTGGAGCCCAGTTACCCACAGAAAGTGCAGAGCCTACATGGGGGCAGCGCTCCCCTCCATCAGCAGCACCACTGTGGAGAGATGGCAGCACCCAGGGGACCCCCGTGGGGCTGGGGAAGGGGTGAGGCTCTGTCAGGGAGAGGGGCAACGAGAGAGCGAGGATAACAGAGAAAGGTGGGGAGACAC
This sequence comes from Nesogale talazaci, assembly GCA_004026705.1. Lineage (NCBI taxonomy): Eukaryota > Metazoa > Chordata > Mammalia > Afrosoricida > Tenrecidae > Nesogale > Nesogale talazaci. Next base: position 7,776 of record PVJH01022600.1, read on the forward strand.
TGGGAAGAAAAAGGACCATAAAAAAACAAAAAAGTCACGCTCAGGTTTGGATTTATGGCAGGTCCGGTCCCATGGGCCTCTCCTAGTGTCCCATGCCAAATTTACCCCGTGGGCTCCAGACACTGAAGTGGGTTGCATAGTGAAATTAAAAAAAAAAAACCCACCTCAGAACCACTCCTTTGATGAGCCTCGGAGACGATAACTGTTTATGCGTGTGAAAAGGCCCCCAACTTTCTCCCAAGGAGCCTCTGGTGGTTCTGAACTGATGACCTGGTGGATCGTAGCCACCACACACGTAATCATTATTCCATACAGGTCACCAAGAGAAGACCCGGGAAGAAAAAAGCCTTGGGCTGAGCCCCGGTGGCGTAGTGGTTGTGCGCGGGACTGCGGCCCACTGGGACGGAGGTTCAATTCCAGCAGTGGGGCTGGGCCTCCGACTCCCACCACCGGAGAGCAGTGATGCCCAAAAAAAAGAAAAAAAAAAGCCTTGAGGGAGGGGGTGGAGAACACTGGGGGAGGAGTGAGGAACACAGAGGGGAGAGGATGGGATGGGGTGGGATGGGATAGTGTGTTGGGCAGGGTTCTCTTAGAGAAACAAAGCCAGAACACTAGTAATTCTCTTTATATATTTATATAGAGAGAAGGGTACATAAGATAAGAAAGAGCTGAGCCCGGTGGCGTAAGTGATTGAGTGCGGTACTGCAGCCCACCGGCTTGGCGGTTCAAATCCAGCAGCGGCTCTCAGGAGGGGCACTGGGTAGCACCCACGACCACCAGAGGCAGTGAAGCCAAAAAAAAAAAAAGATAAGAAAGAAACAGTTAACTGTCTATAAAGCAGTCCAGATTGCTCGGTGCAACTCACTTGCGTGAGACAGCTAGAAGACTGGCAGTCCTTCAAGTCTTGAGGGCCGCTGAGCAGTCCTCTGCAGAGCAATCCAGGCTATCTGGTCACAGGCAGCAAACAGCAGAGCAGGTCGCCACCAGTCAGCCAGATGGCAGAGTTCGACAGTCCCCAGCTCAAGAGATGTCTGTCCCAGGAGCGTGGTGAAGCAGGGCTTGAAGGACCCTCAACTCACAGCAACCCAGTCCACGATTAGTGTCCCACGGGTAGTGTTGCTTGGAGGTCGAGGCACAGGACGAACAAAGCAGCTGTCTGGTCTGAAGATCCGAAAGCAAGAGAGCAAGGGCGGGCCTCACCAAGCCTTTTCTATCTCCGCCCTTCAACTGATCGCGTGTGTCCATTGGCCGTGTGTCACAACAGACCTCCCTATCCATGCTGGCACCACAAGCTTACCTCTAACAGATGGGAGGGGAGGGGAGAGAGGGGCAGGGGGGAAGAGCAGGATGGCAATGGGTGTCCCCAAGCCATCACTGCTGCAGAGCAAGAGTATAGAGGTCCAAAGGTGAAGTTTAAGAGGCGGAGTCTTCTCCCAATAAAATGATTTATAAAAAAAAAAACTTTTTTAAGGAGGGGGAAAGAGGAGGTTATACCAAAGGCACAAGTAGAAAATATTTGGAAATGAAGATGGCAACATGGGTACAAATATTCTTTTTGTTTTCTTTTTTGGGGGGGGGGGGCATCACTGCTCTCCGGCGGTGGGAGTAGGAGGCCCAGCCCCACTGCTGGAATTGAACCTCCGTCCCAGTGGGCCGCAGTCCCGCGCACAACCACGACGCCACCGGGGCTCAGCCCACAAATATTCTTGATATAAATGATGTATGGAATGTTATAAGAGCTATAAGAGCTCCCGATAAAATAATTGGGAAAAATAAAAAAAGAAGCGGACTCTGAATTGGTGTCCTGGGATTTATCTGGGATTTATCTGGGATTTATCTGGAAATGAGGAAAGCAGGGTAGCTTGATGATGGCAGCTTCCAGAGCCCAGGGATGATCAAAACAAGAGGGAGGAAGGGACTGGCTTCACTTAAGGTCCTGCTGGGGGACCCCCCCTAGGAGAGGCTCCTCGGGGGAGCACCAGGACCATGTGCAGCCCCCAGGGAAGACGCCCCCACCCCCGCCCTGCGCCCCAGAGAGACTTTGCCACCCAGGGTCTTTGGGGGTGGCTTGTGTGGGAGCAGAAGTGGAGAGGAGTCTCCATTCGCTGTGTCTCCATTCACTGGGTGTCCCAGCCCCTCCCGGTAAGTACCAGGACAGTATCCTCCCCTCTTCCGTGGGCGTCACGTGAGGCTCAGAGAGCTGAAGCCAGGAATTCTGGGTCCCCCCCACCCGGCAGCAGCAGCCGAGCCAGGGTCCTGACATACCAATTCCCTGTGAGGTCAACAAGCCCCGGTGTGAGACCTGCTCCACCTGCTCCCCTGGGCAGCTCATACCGCTCCGCCTTGCCTCGCCCCAGAAGGAGCTGGGGGCTGGGCTGGGCTGGATGGTAACAGGTTTGGTCTCCATGCCCCCTACCACCCTCCCTCCAGCCCCACCCGCGCAGCCCCTGTTTCACAGGGCGTTTGCAAGGGTCACGGAGACATGAAGGGAGTAGGTCCTGCAACCTTAAGACTGACCACTGCTGTATCACACTTTGTATGGTTAATCATTTAACTTGACTCAAAGAACTTGGCCCTTGTCCTTCCTCCCTGACAAGGAGCCTCTAAACCTTGGAATTCAAGCGTCTTTGATGAGGCCTCCAGAAGAGAAGTGAGGGGACCCCGAGAGTTCCCCCCCCCCACAGTGTTAGGCAGGCCCAAAAGACCCTCCTTGGTTTACCCTGAAGAGTTAACAACAACAGCAACAACAAAAACAAACCCAACCAGTTGCCAGAGTTCAGACTCGTGGCAACCCAGGTCGAACTGGACTCTGTGTAGATCACCAGGCCTTTCCTCGGAGGTACCTCGGAGTAGACACACACACACACACACACACACACACCACCCTGTTGGCCAGAAGCACCCTGAGCAGGATCACTGCTCCTTCCACGCAGGGACTGGGGCCACCCCGAGAGAAAGGTGGGAGGGCTCCTGGCACAAGCACCCCACAGGGGGGAGACAGAGGTGGATGGGAGCGGCTAACTCACTGCCACGGAGTCCATCCTGACCCGTGCCTTTCTGAGACCGTAACTGTCTCGGGGCAACAGAAAACCCGGCTTTCTCCTTGCTTGTTTCGAACTGCTGATCTCGGGGTTAGCAACCAAACTCCTAAACCCCAGGCCACCAGGGCCTTCTTGTGGGAGGAGAGTGCATCTCTTCCGAGGACTTGGAAACACCCTGCTGGCACCCCTCCCCGGCCTTGCCTGGTGGGTGTATTTGTTTCCTTTTTGCTAGAACAAGTATCGAGCTCTCCATGGCCCTGTGAGTCATTCTTGTGAAGTGTCCAATCCAGGCGAGGAGGGGGCGCCAGCCAGTCTGAAGCCATCGGTGCGGTGAGGACTCCCAATGCGTGGCTGGCGTGGCTGGCGTCTGAGGTCTCCGGCAGACGTAGCAGTCTGGAGGACTGTACCCTTTAACTCCTAGCTCCCCAAACGTATTTGGCCCCGGGGGTCGGGGGTGGGGGGGGGGAATGTACTCAACATCCCCTGCCCTGGCAAGGAACAGGGTTTGTACTGTAACCCAGAATCCAGTATCTGCTTTTGCAACCCCTCCTGCATTGTTCTAGCGCCCCCCAGGGAGCAGTATCATTGCCCACGGTGTTAACTCGTGAGAATCTGACCTTCTGTGCCACACGCCCCCCCCCACCCCCTGTGCAGCTGCTGACAGAACAGATGTGGTTTCAAACTGGTGGTTTTGAACTGCTGACCGTGCAGAACGGAGTGGAAATGAGCCCCGGGGTTCACGGGGAGATGGCCAGCTGTCAGGTGCCAGTGTGAGCACTTGAGCCCCTCCAGCCCAGGAACCTCAGGCGGAACCGTGGCTTCCTCCTCCACGACCTGGACTTGACCGCTTGCTTGACTGCTTTGTGGTTCTTGTCCAGGCCCCGGCTCAGAAGCAGAGAACTCTTTGGCTGAGAGACACAGACTTGAGCAGCCCGGGTCTCTCCTAGGCTGAGACAGGGATGCACGACGACGAGGAGAAATGAGAACAAGGCAAAACAGTGGGGCAGGCTGTTAGCAGAGGAGTTAGTTCTGGGCTTCTGTTCCTGGAGCTGAGAAAACTCAGAAAGGGATGAATAGGAATGCATTCATTTGTTCACTGTGAGCCCAAATTTGCCAGGTACTGGGAATAGACAGAGGTGGGTAAAGCATGCCACCCTACCTTTAAGATGCTAACAAGCTTACAGGAACCAGGGCTGTGACAAAGAGTAGTCCCGAATGCTGGGGACCCCACAGGCTGGGGGATTTACTGAGGGACCTGAGAGGCCGGACAAGGAGCCTGTGGACGCGCCCCAGCTGTTCTCAGACTGGTCGGACTCCTCACCCCAGATGTGGTTGTACAGCTCAGAGAAATGTGGGGGGAAGGGACCAAGTGGACCCCGTCTCTCATTTCTGGTTCCCAAGCCCACTGGTCATCCTCACAGCCTCACCATTTCAACACACACTAAAGTCTCCAGACTTTAAGCGGGAGTCCATTGGGTGGGTTGGCGGGGGAGGGGTTCTTGATTAAAAATTTGGTCTAGGGCTGAGCCCCAGTGGCGTAGTGGTTGTGCGCGGGACTGCGGCCCACTGGGACGGAGGTTCAATTCCAGCAGTGGGGCTGGGCCTCCTCCTCCCACCGCCGGAGAGCAGTGAGGCACCCCCCCCCCAAAAAAAAAAAAGATTAAAAATTTGGTCTATATGGAGCGACAAAAATGCTCATAGAACACAAAAATAGTATTGCAATATATTTTAATTTTAATGTTGTGTTTCTTTTTCGGGGGGGCATCACTGCCTTGGAGGGAGTAGGAAGCCCAGCCTTGCTCCTGGAGAGCTGTTGTTGGATTTGAACGATTTATTTTACACTTTGGTATCAAAACTCTCATTATTGGTCCTGAGGTATTTATCTGGACCAATAATGAGAGTATTGATACCGGAGAGTAAGGGAGGGGGGCATGGGGTGGGAGTAAGGGGAAACATCACAATGAACTAGTTATGTTAATTTTAAAACGCCGTGGGACATTGTTAAATTGTGGAAAAGCGGGATGTCTGGTCACCTTACAGATGGCAACCACCGGACCTGGGCATCTGAACTCACTCTCCTCACCTGTGGGAATTGGACTCCCGGTGAACATTCCTGTGGCCTGCTCCTCAAGTGATGGCCAGGGTCAGGCTGTGTGTCACATACCGGAGCAACACAGGTGCCAAGTTGTGAAGTCCCTGAAGCTAAGAGCTGGGCTTCCCCTGGACCAACAACGAAGTGAGGGCGCCTCTTACCGACGTATCTCGGCAATGCAGACAGCTTTGGGCGCCGTGCCCAGCAGGACCTGCGGGAAGCCCTCAACCTTGGGAGAAGCGGCTCCCTGCCATCGAGTGAATTCTGTCGGACTCAGAGCAAGCCTCAGGAGAGGGCAGACCTGGCCCTGCGGGACTCTAACTCCTGAAGCAAGTGGAACGCTGAATCTTTCACCCGCAGGCCAGCTGGCGGTTTACCTCTTGGTTAGCAGTGCGAGGCGACGCGAAATCCCTGCGGCACCGGGGCTGCCTCCTACAGAGAAGGAACCACTGGTGCAAAGCAGGAAAAGGGTAGGAAGATCCACAAAGCCTGGAGAGACCAAGGGGGCAGAGGAAAAAGAGGGTCCTCTCAGGGCCTGCCCAGGAGCTGAGGGGCGGTTGAAGAGATAGGGGTGCCAGTCAAAGGAAGGCCTGACCCCTAAATGATTAAGAGTCATCTTTAAAGAAGGTCTTGGGGCGAAAGAGGCGAATATGACTGCTAACCTCCCCCAGCAGTGTAATCCCAGGGTTGACAAAGTGGCGGGGAGGAGAGGACAGTAATTACAGGGAGGTATTCTCTAGCGGGTGTGGGGTTTGTGGCCAGAGGGTTGGGAAGGTTCCACTCCACTCACATGTGACCCTCAGCCCAGAATAGCTGCCTAGCCCACATCCCCTACCCTAGCCCCCCCAGAGGGTATGCTGGGAGGGCAGAGGATAGGAAGACACACACACACACACACAGAAACACACACACACACACACACACACAAAATGACACGCTAATCCCACTTGTAAGACAGGATGTGGTGTGTCTGGGAGTAAGTCCACGGACCCCAGAAATGGGGCCCTTGGGGGAGAAAAAGCCGGAGTGGCGAGGACGTCCCCACTACGTCCACTTCTGCACGGGTGGAAGTGGGGGTGGCCTCCGTGGCGGGGTGCAGGATAGCAGGAGTGCTCCCGCCTCCTTGCGAGGGTTCCTCTTTGGGGCAGCATCGTGGGGCCCAGGTCCCTCTTTGGGACCCCCGGGAGCTGTGCTCGCTCTCCCGGGCCCGTCGCGGCGCCTCTGCCCGGGCTCCGCGAGCGTCTCTCTGCCTCCTTCGGGTCCAGGAACCGTCCCTCCCCCGGGGTCGTCGCCGCCTTCAGACCGAAATGCTTCCGGTAGCCTCCAGCGCCCACTTGCTGTAAAGCAGTCAGGACCTTCGAGGAGGCGGGCCTGCGGGTTGCCTGGGTAACACCCGGACCAGTGAGGGGAGCCCCAGGCAGAGCACGGTTGCCTGGGAGACCAGGACCGTGGGCGGGGCCCGAGCCTGGGCAAAGCGGCGGTGGGTGGATGAGGGTAGGGGTCGGCAAACTGCGGCTCGCGAGCCACGTGCGGCCCTTTCCGCGTGAAGCTGGGGCTCTGGAGTGACATGGAAGATATTTGGCGATTATCGTTTCAGATCTCGGGGATTTCACTTGTTTGGAAAAGCATATTTACGGCTCTCGAGCGATACTGTGTGTGTGTGTGTGTGTGTATGTGTGTGTGGTGTGTGTGGTGTGCGGCATCACTGCCCTGGCGGGAGCAGGAAGCCCAGCCTTGCTCCTGAAGAGCTGCTGCTGGATTTGAACCGTCAGCCCTGTGGGCTGCAGTCACGCACACAACCACTGTGCCAGCAGGGCTCAGCCAGCTCTTGAGTGATTTTTAAAGTTGTTGGGAAGACCTCCGTCTCAGAAGGTGCGGACCCCTGGATTAGGGGATTGAAGGACCTGCCCAGAACTCTTCCAACCCTCTTTACAGCCAGTGCACACCCTCCTCGGGGTTGGTCTGGGGCAGCTGAAGTCCTGAAGCCCCCCCCCCCCAAAGACACCTCCTAGTGTTCTCAACCAAGCCACTGCCAACGAGGACATCCGCGCTCAGAGGGACCCGCAAAACAGAGTAGCCACACACACGCTCCCACCCCTGCCCTTCCTACACTTTAAACCTTTAGAAGAGCAGACAGCCTCGTCTTTCTCCCGCTGATCGACAGGTGGATTCGAACTGCTGGCTTTGCAGTCGTAGTTGCTGTTACGTGCCATCCAGGCGGTTCTGACCCATAGGGACCCTGTGCACGAAACACTGGCAATACTGCATGGACCTGCGCCGTCCGGACGATTGTCCCTGACCCCATTGTTCCCGCCACGCTGTATCGGTCCATCTCCATGAGGACCTTCCTCTTTTGCGCTGCCGCTCCGCGTTCCCAAGCAGCATGCCCTTCACCAGGGACCGGTCTCTCCAGACACTATGTCCAAAGCGGGTGTTTGCGGCTAAGGAGTCAGCCAGCCGTCCTGGGGTTCAGGGAACTGGACCGGACCGGACCCCCGGGCCTGAAGGAACATCACACGAAAGAGGCAGAGTGGAAGAGGATACAGACAGAACTTCCTTCATGCATTATGACACTTCCCAGACGCGTTGGAAAGCAAAGGCGAATACCCGCAGAGTGGGAAAAGCTTACAGATTAACAAAATTGAGTGGGTTTCAGTCCCGCCTTCAAGGAGCTGAAAATCCAAATTCTTCCACGAGATGGCAGGCTTGGCCACCGAGTGGACAGAGGCAGTCAGGGACGGCTGGGCAGAAAGCGGCCCCGCAGGAGCTCTGTCTGTCTCTGCTTGTTTCTGGCCCTTGCTCCTGTGTTTGGTGGAAGCCGGTCACCCCTCGTGACCACAAACACACAAGTCTTCACATGAAGTCCACCTGAGGTAGTGTCTTCATTACTGATGGAAGTAGGCGCGCTGGGTGCCCAGGAATATTTCAGTGACGGCACCTTCATCTCTCTTGGACCTCAGTGTGAGGTGACTGAGGGTGCCTAGTGCTTGACCCCCAACCATGTGATTTCAAGGGGGCATTGTGACCATCCTCATCTCACAGATGAAGAAAAACTGGAGCATAAAGGGACTGAACAATTTGTCCAAGTTCACGCAGTCCGAGAAGGGTCAAAGCCGGGACTTGAATCCAAAGCCCGGCAAGAAACCATACGGTTGGCATCCACTTGACACAGGATGGTGTAAGACTAGCTGGCAGGATGGGAGCTGGGGGGGGGGGCGGGCATTAATAACAGACTTGAAAGTCAAAAAAGAAATGCTAGAAGGCACGTTTAAAGTCGACTGACACTGTGTGACAGGTAGCTTTATTGTGCCAACATGGCCAATGAGCACATGCGGGGTTGATTGAAGGGCAGGAGATGAAGGGCTCAGTGAGTCTCGCCCTGACCTTCTTGTCTTGCTCTTTGACCACCAGACCAGTGCGCACTTGCCTTGCTTGTTCCGTGCCTCCATTTGCAAGCTTCGCTGTCTGTGGGACACCTCGCCCGTGGATTGTGCCGCTGTAATTTGAGGTCCCTACAAGATCTGTTTCGCCACACAGCTGGAGAATACGTCGCTTGAACTGGGGACTGTCGGACTCTGTCACTGCTTGGCGACCGGCCTTGCTGTTCGCTGCCTGTGGACGGATAGCCTGGATTGCTCTACAGAGGACTACCCAGCGGCCCTCAAGAGGTAAAGGACTGCCAATCTTCTAGCTGTCTCACAGAATTGGGTTGCACTGAGCTAGAATAATTATATTATAGAATAATTAACTGTTTATTTGCTTTTTAACTGTCTATTTCTTATGTCATATATTTATCTATATAGATATATGTAATTATTAGTGTCCTTGTTCTGTTTCTCTAGAGAACCCTGTCTAACATATACTGAGGCCTATAGAAAGAGAAAATTGGATCAAGAAGTTGGGCAGAAGGTGATGTGGTAGGAGGGAGAGTTGTTCTAAAAAGAAGAAGCAACTACGCAAAAGGTAAGAACATGGGAATGAGAGTGGGCAGCTAGACCCAGGTTTCTGGCCTAGATGATGGAGCACCACGCACTAAAATGAAAAGCCACCGGTTGGGGGCATATCTCGGGCAGGACCGCAGTTTGAAGTGCTTCTTCACTGGCCATTAAGTTAACACTGACTTGGGACTGAGCCCCAGTGGCGTAATGGCTGTGCGCGGGACTGCGGCCTCCTGGGATGGAGGTTCAATTCCAGCAGCGGCTCCACAGGAGCAAAGGCTGGGCCTCCTACTCCCACCACCAGAGGCAGTGTTGCCCCCTCCCCCAAAAGCAAAACAAAACAAAACACTTAACACTGACTCTTGTGACAGGGCGGGATTGTCCCTGTGAGTTTCTGAGATGGCACTGCTTGATGGGCGTGGAAGCTGCGTCTTACTCCCATGGGGTGCTAAGAGATCTAGGAAGCCCCTGGCGTGGAGTCTTAGCAGATGCTGTTTCATGATGTCTACCCGAAGGGAAGGACTGGGTCTTACTTATCCTGCGTCTCTCAGACTTTCCACATTACATTCGTCCTGTGTTGGTCAGGGAATGGCAGAGCGGCTACCCAGTCAAGGTTCGCATGGGGTTGACAATTTTGCTGAACACTGAAAAGCAGAGAAGCATTTCGGAGAACAGAGTATGCCAGAACATGCAATCAAGACAACCCCTGCTCTTGGAGGCCAAAACAGAAAGGTGGCTGACCTTGAAGAAAGAGCCTGGAGGTTACCACTGTTTATTCCTGTTGTTGTTGCTGCTGCTGTTGTTTTAATCATTTCACTGGGGACTCTAACAGCTCTTACTACACTTATTACCTACACCCCTTATGTCAAGCACTTTGGTACATAGGATGCCATCATCACTTTCAGATACTTCCTTTCTATTGAGTCCTTAGGATCAGCTCATTTTTCACCCTCCCTCCTTCGTGAACCCTTGATAATTTATCATTACTTTCATGTCTTACACTGACGGCTGTCTCCCTTCACTGACTTTTCTGTTGTCCATCCCCGTGAGAGTGTTATATGTCAGTCATTGTTATCTGTTTCCCCTCACTGTCCCCCCACCCGCCCCACACATCCCTTCTCCTCCTATTATCCCTACCCTCATTATTGGTCCTAAGAGGTTTACCTGTCCTGGATCCTGTGGTTCCAGCTCTTACCTGTACCAGTGTGCCTACTCTGGTCTAGCCTAATTTGTCAGGGAGAACTGGCATCATGATAGTGAAGGGGAGGAACCATTCAAGAATGAGAGGAAAGTCATGTTTCATCAGTACTACACTGCAGCCTGACTGGCTCATCTCTTCCTTGTGACCCTTCTGCAAGGGGATGTCCAATTGTCTACAGCTGGACTTTGGATCTCTACTCTGCCCTCCCCCTCATTCACATCAATATGATGTTTTTGTTCTCTTGGGTCTTTGATGCCTGACACCTGATCCCATCGATACCTCATGACCACACAGGCTGGTGTGCTTCTCTCTTATAAGCTTTGTTGCTTTTCAGCTAGATGGCCACTTGTTTATCTTCAAGTCTTTAAGACTCCAGACACTGTATCTTTGATAGCCAGGCACCATCAGCTTTATTCACCACATTTGCTTATGCACACATTTTTGTCTTCAGTGATCATGTTGGGAAGGTGAGCATCACAGAATACCACATTATTAGAACAAAGTGTTCTTGCGCTGAGGGAGTATTTGAGTTGAGGCTCAATGTGCATCTGCTACCTTAATACTTAACATATAAATTTGTGTACGTAGATAGATTTCCCTATCCTTATACATAAATATATTTGTATATATACATGCCTATGTCGAGACCTCTATCAATGTCCTTTGCCTCCAAGTTCTTCCCTCTATTTCCTTTTACTTTCTTTTTTTGGGGGGAGGGGGGCATCACTGCTCTCCGGTGGTGGGAGTAGGAGGCCCAGCCCCACTGCTGGAATTGAACCTCCGTCCCAGTGGGCCGCAGTCCTGCACACAACCACTACGCCACCGGGGCTCAGCCCTATTTCCTTTTACTTTCTCCTTGCCCCACTATCATGTGTGGTGTTCAGGCTGGGTCCAGGGCCAGGCAGCCCCTAGTTCCAGCCTCTCAAGAAGATGAATAGTCTGTTGAGTTTCAAAGCACCTGCCTTCAACATTACCCAGAACGTACCTCCCCGGGCAGAACACAGCATCCAGCATTGCTTCCTAGCAGCTGCAGCCCCAGAAGCCTCTCTTCCCCTTTTCAATCCACTTACCTTTAGCTCAAACCATATATATATATATATATATATATATATATATATATATATATATATATCCCATCATCTCAGTACCAGCCACGACTCCCCTAACCTACATTCGAGGTTATGGGACCTGCCCAGAGGGCTAAAATGCTTCTACCACCCTCTCCGCAATCCCTTCTCCTCCTGAAGGTCTTTCCCTTTAAGGAAGCTACCCTTTGCTCACGTCTTTGTCTGAACTCTGCCTCAGTTTACCCCTCATCTTGGTGCGGAAACACCTGGGATCAACAAGAGGGGCTTCTGCGCCGCCCCAGCCTACCTCTGGCCAGTGTGTAGCCCCATCCTCCGTTTCCACAGACTTCAGAGGTCTTTCTGCACAAGTGCTTCTCTGGTCAGTATTTCTGTGCGTGTTCATTCTGTCTTGTCTGCCTTGTTTGCCGTTCTGGATTCTGAAGACCAGCAAACTCATTATGGAACGTCAGGGTCCATAAGGTTCCAGGCAGGGGCTTGCGCTGCCACTCTAGTACCAACAAGAGCTGAAAATATCTGCCTTTCCCTTTAAGGGGTGCGAGGATAAGTTCAGTGTCTCATGTCGACCTTTTCTCTGTGTCTATCTTCCCTCTCATGGGGCCTCCAGTCTTTTGTGTCTGTATTTACTTCTTGGGATTGTTGCTGCTGACAGGGCTGCAGGCACTGGGCCTGGCAATCGCTGCACCTTCAGACTGACTACAGCGCAGAGGGTGAGTCTGAGCTTCTTAGCCCTGTTCCTGTCTCTCCTGCTAGAAGTTCTGCAGTGCCTGCTCTCAGAGCTACTGTAAAATCCATTTCCTCCTAGACAAAGACCTCCAGTGGCCCTCTATTCAGCTGGCCACAAAGCCAGGACCTTTCCCCTCCCTAGTCTCCTGTGGTGTCTTTGTTTGTTTGTTGGTTGGTTGGTTTGTTTTGGGGAGTATCACTTCCCTCTGATGGGAGTAGGAGACCTAGCTTTGCTCCTGGACAGCTGCTGCTGGATTTGAACCCACTGGGCTGCAGTCTGGCACACAACCACTATACCACCAGGGCTCAGCCCTTCCTGTGGTGTCTTTTACTGTCACTGACCCACAGTCCCTGTCTGGGGGGTTAAAAGTCACAGACCTGTGCCAGGGAACCTTTCTTCTTTGGGGAGTTCAGGATTCTTCTACTAGGCCCCTAGCTTGGACCAGGATGTCTCTCAGGATTACTGGGTCACCTCCTGACTGATGCTCCACACAGGGACCAGGAAACATCCTTTTCCTCTGCCTATACCCCCTGCAGTTTAAGACATCATGGGGAATTCACTCCCTAAGCCTCACAGGGACAGTTCCTTGGAGTGCCTTCTGACTAATCTCACTGAATTGGGCCTCGTTTCAGACGTCCACCCTAAGCATCTGGTCTTCTGTAACCAAGTGTGGCCACAGTACAAATTAAACAACAGGTCACGCTGGCCAGAAAACAGTACTTTAAATTTCAACATTCTCTGAGACCTTAACAATATTTGTCACTGAAACCAAAAATGGTTTGAGGTTCTGTATGTTCAGATTTTTTTCTTGTTCTTCACGCCCATCCTTCTTCCTGTGCCTCCTGTCACCCAGCCCAAGTCCTCCTTGCCCAGTCACCTGTGGCAACTTTTTTCAAACTCCCATTACCTCTGGCCTTTGCCCAGACCATCCCCACCTCCTCTGACTCCCTGGAAGCGCCGCCTCTCCCACCTATCCGTCCTCCACCCTGTTCCCTAACATCTCCAGCAGACCCTGAACGTACTCAAACCCCTCCTCAGTTGTCACAGCATCCTCAACCCCACACCGCCCCGCTCCCTCAACCCTCCAAGCTTTCCCAGGCCCAACTTCTTCAGCTTCCACCTTCTCAATCCCCTCCTGCCCCTTTGTCCTCTGCTGTCCCTTCCCACACGAGGTCACTTTGTATCTGCCCACTCCATGAAGTAGCTGGGGTGGAGGGTCCTGTCAGCGTTCATGCGCCGTTTTCCCTCACGGATCTCTCGCAAATAGAAAAATGCTTAGAGTCCTTTTCTCATGAGCCCGTCACATATCTCAAGGATTTCCGATACCTCACCCAAGCTTCTGACTTCACCTGGCATGATTTGTATGTGGTCCTCACGTCCACCCTCACTCCTGAGGAGTGAGAGCGGGCTTAACACAGCTGCCCAGCAGCATGCAGACCAAGTCCGCCCCATAGATGCCACCAGGTCTGTGGGCCCCCAGGAAGTCCCGAGGGAGGGACCAGCTTGGACTTATCAAGCAGACACCCAGGCTGGACGAGCGGGCAGGGCTAGCCGTGACCACATGAGGCAATGTTTGTTGGCTGGCTTACAAGCCTTCTCTCATAAAGCGGTTAATTTTGACAAGCTATGAGAAATGACTCAGCAGCCAGGTGAAAATCCCATGGCTTTTCTTTCACGCCTGGCAGAAGCCTTAACCCAGTTTACTAGATTAGACCCTGCCTCTCTCACAGGAGCCACTGGGTTAGCCACTCACTTTATAAGTCAGTCAGTTATTGATATTAAGAAACTTAAAGTCAAGGATAGCCCTCAGACCCCGATCCATGACCTGGTGAGTATGGCATTTAAGGTTTTCCAGGCCCGGGAGGAACAAACTGAGGCAGTGCATGAGTGCCGAGCATGCAAACAGGCTTGCTGGCAGGCCCGGGCCTTGGTTTCCATTCCATGACTAGCTGGAGGAAGGGGTCAGAAGACATCAAGAAGCAGCAGCTCAAGCTTTGTCTCTAGCCGTCCACCCCCTGGACTGTGATTTCAATGTGGCCACGGAGAGCTTTGGCTAAGCTATGCTCACAGCCCCGACCACCCGGTAAACCTTGCCCGGTGTGTGGTCAGCCGGGCCACTGAAGAGATGACTGCTTCTCTCCGCCTAACCTCGGGAGGACGGTCCCTCCAAACCCTGACTTGCCATCGATGCTGCTGGGCCTGGTCACTGACAGTGATTGAAGATGCCCATACTCAATGACCCCAGAACCCCAGTGACCGTTGCTGAGCCTCAAATGATATTCAAGGTAGCGGGCAAACCAGTCTCCTTTTTGGTGGCCATGAGGGCTACCTTCTCAGTTCTTCCTTCTTCGTGGGCCCCACTACTCCTTCCCAGATCACCGTTACGGGTATAGGTGGCAAGTCTTCAAACCTTCTAGTGACCCCTCCTTTGTGATATAGGAAATTCTCCTGTTTTTCATTCCTTTTTACTAATACTCTGATATCCTGCACCGTTACAGGGTAGAGATCCCCTTCCAAGCTGGAGGTTAGTCTCCAATGGAACCCTTTTCTACCCACTTCTCCTTCTCCAATGTCCCTTTTTTTTTGGGGGGGGGGCATCACTGCCCTCTAGTGGTGGGAGTAGGAGGCCCAGCCTTGCTGCTGGATTTGAACCTCCAACCCAGTGGGCCACAGTCCCACGCACAGCCACTATGCCACTGGGGCTCAGCCCCAAAACATTTTATTTCTACTTGACCACTTGGTATCAGTGCCTCTTTTTATCCCCCCTCCCTCCTTCCACCACTCTCCCTATTTCATGATCCCTTGATAATTTTAAATTATTATTTTTTCATTTCTTCCACAGATGGCACTCTTCCTTCACCCACTTTTCTGTTGGGAGCAGCTTATATGTCAATCATTGTGATAGGTTCCCCCTTACAACCCCTGTCCCTCCAATTCCCTCCTGGTATCACTGTTCTCCTTATTGGTCCTGAGAGATTTGTCTGCCCTGGATTCCCTGTGTTTCCAGTTCTTATCTGTACCAGTGTGCATGCTCTGCTTTGGCCATATTTGTAAGATAGAATTGGGGTCATGATAGTTGAGGGTGTGTGGTGGGGGGGCTGTTGGATGCATTAAGGAACTAGAAGAAAGTTGTGTGTTTCCCTGGTTGGTGCTATACTGACTGGCTCATCTTGTGACCCTTCTGGAAGGTGATGTCCAATTGACTAGAAGTGGGCTTTGGATCTCCATTCTGCTCTCCCCCTCATTCACATTGATATGAATATTTTGTTCCCTTTTGGGTCTTTGATGCCCGATACCATCGATACCTCATGATCACCCAGGCTGGTGTGTTTCTTCCATGTGGTTTTTGTTGCTTCTCCGCTAGATGGCCCCTTGTCTATCTTCAAAACTTTAAGACTCCGTACACTCTACCTTTTTATAGCAGGGCACAATCAGCTTTCTTCACCACATTTTCCTATGCATCCATTTTATCTTTAGTGATTGTGTGAGGAAGGTGAGCACCATAGACTGCTGGGTTATTAGCATAAAGTGTTCTCACACTGAAGAAGTCTTTGAGGTGAGGCCCAATGTCCATCTGCTACTTTATTTTGGTTTGGGGCATCACTGCCTCTGGTGGTCGTGGGCGCTACCCAGTGCTGCTCCTGAGAGCCGTCGTTGCATTTGAACCGCCAAGCCCGCGGGCCGCAGTCCCGCACTCAGCCACTTACGCCACCGGGGCTCAGCCCCATCTGCTACTTTAATATTGAAAAATAAATATGTGTACGTAGATCGATTTCTCTATCCTTGTAAATGAGTATATTTACATACATATGCCTGTATTTAGACCTCTACCAATGCTCTTAGCCTCCAAGTTCTTTCCTCCATTTCCTTTTACTTTCTTCTTGTCCTGCAATCATGGTCAGCTTTCATTCACTGAGAGTAATTCTTCTAGGCCTCAGTACCCTTGATCAAATGACACCAGGCATCCTATACCCTGCTTGCCATTGCTTATCAAACCCTTGTTGTTCCCTTGTCCCTGGATTGGTTGACATGCCCTCCCCTTTCTCTCCAGATCCCTCTCCCATGTCCTCCCAGAACCACTGGTCCATTGTTTTCTCCTGAGAATTGCTTATCCTACCTATCTTATCTAGACAGACAATAATAAGCACAGCAAAAAAGATAGAGCAAAACAAGGCAATAAAAAAAACCCAAATCAAAATACCAGGACAAAAAAGTCTGTAAAATTTATAGTGCAAATAGTTCTAGGTTTGATGGTTGGCCTTTAAAAGTGTTGTCTGTTGGAGTCTGATGGGGCGCAACTCTGGCCCCCAAATTATGTTTGGTATTCCCCAGGGATCGTATTTCTTAGCTTCCCTTCCTGTTCTGGCGCACACCCTAATGTTACGCCACAGTGTGTGGAGTCAGATGGGGTACAATTTCCGCACTGTGTCTCCAGGGTTGCCGTCTGCCGTGCTATGCGTCAGTAAGGGACATTGGGTGGTGAGGCCGGCCCCTGTCTTCTCGGTACAGTGGGTGCTCTGAGCAGGAATGCCCTTCTTGGGGCTTGGTGGGTCGGGTTGTGTTCCACTCTCTCTCCTCCCCGCTTCTCTTGCTCCCGTGTGCTCTGATCGGAGGAGCCCTTCTCCCTGAGCTGTGGCTTCAGTGCTGTCTCTATAGCACATTCTACTTGGGGAGGGGTGGTGTCCATTCCATGTAGTGGGGATTGGGGCCAGCCCCACCACCGTTGTTTGATTACTATGTAAACCTGACAGCTGTTGAGGGCAGGCCTTGTGAACCACGTCGTACATATGAAGATGCTGGATGAGATGCTGGGATGTCCACGCCTTCATTCACATCCAGAGAGGGACCCAGTTGCCTGGATTCTTCCCATGGGAGGGGAGTCTGCTTCTGTTCCCCATGGAAATAGATTCTGTCTTCTAAGTTTCTAAATCTGGTCCTGCGAACGCTGATCCCCCCTCTCCCTTCATGCCTGGACTCCCAATCTCTTTCATTCTTCCACGCAAGCTCCTCGGTGCTTCATGCTAGCGCTCCGTCACGTTGATTTGAAGACCCTTTAATAAGGCAGTCACCGTTTGCCCTCAAGTTGATTCCAGCTCCTCCACACATGTCAGAGGAAAACCGTGTGCTCCAAGGGTTTCTTTTCTTGTTATCATTTAGTTGGGGGCTCTCACAGCTGTCACCACAATCCATATATATATATCCATTGTGTCAAGTACATTTGTACATATGTTGCCATCACCATTTTCACAACATTTTATTTCTTTTTTTTTCTTTTAATTTTTAGGCATCACTGCCCTCTGGTAGTGGGAGTAGGAGGCCCAGCCTTTGCTCCTGTGAGCTGGAATTGAACCTCCGTCCCAGTGGGCCGCAGTTCCACGCACAACCACTACGCCACCGGGCTCAGCCCCAAAACATTTTATTTCTACTTGACCCCTTGGTATCAGCTCCTCTTTTTCCCCTCCCTCTCACCGCCCTCTTACTCTCCGTCTTTCATGATCCCTTGATAATTTTTAAATCATTCAGTTTTCATGTCTTCCACAGACGGCTGTCTCCCTTCACCCACTCTTCTGTTGTCCACCCCCCAGGGGTCAGGTTATATGTCCATCATTGGGATGTTTCCCCTTACTCCCACCCCATGCCCCCCGTCCCTTACACTTCGGTATCAATACTCTCATTATTGGTCCTGAGGTATTTATCTGTCCTGGATTCTCTGCATTCCAGTTCTTATCTGTACCAGTATATTTACTCTACTCTAGCTCAATTTTTAAGGCAGAATTGGGATCATAATACACTATTGGGAGCTGAGCCCCGGTGGCGTAAGTGGTTGAGTGCGGGACTGCAGCCCACAGACTTGGCGGTTCAAATCCAGCGGCTGCTCTCAGGAGCAGCACTGGGTAGCTCCCACGACCACCAGAGGGCAGGGATGTCCCCCCCCCCAAAAAAAAAAAACACTATTGGGGCTGAGCCCCGGTGGCGTAGTGGTTGTGCGCAGGACTGCGGCCCACTGGGACGGAGGTTCAATTCCAGCAGTGGGGCTGGGCCTCCTACTCCCACCACCGGAGAGCAGTGATGCCCCCCACCCCCACACACACACACACAAACACTATTGGGTGGGGGATTCGAAGCATTAAAGAGCTAGAGGAAAGTTGAGTTTTTCCTTGGTTGGTGCTACACTGCACCTGACTGGCTCATCTCTTTCTTGTGACCTTTCTGGAAGGGGATGTCCAATTGACTACAGATGGGCTTGGGGCTCTCCGCTCTGCCCTCCTCCTCATTCACATCAATATAATTATTTTGTTCTCTTTTGGTTCTTTGATGCCTGATGCCTAATCCCATCGACACCTCATGATCACACAGACTGGTGCGCTTCTCCCTTGTGGGTCTTTTTGCTTCTCAACTGGAGGGCCGCTTGTGTATCATCAAGTCTTTAAAACCTCTGACACTATATCTTTTGATTGCCAGGCACTATCCACTTTCTTCATCTCCTTTGTTTATGCACCCATTTTTGTCTTCAGTGATCGTGTTGGGAAGGTGAGCATCACAGAATGCCGGGCTATGCAAACAAAGTGTTCTTGCACTTGAGGTGAGGCCCAATGTGTATCTGCTACCTTAATACTTAGCATATAGATATGTGTGTATAAATATATTTACATATGTACATGCCTATATTGAGACTTCTACCAATATCCTTTTCCTCTTCTCTTCTCTATTTCCTTTTACTTTGCTCTTGTCCCACCATCATGGCCTTCATTCGGGGTTCACCAATTCTTCTCAGCTACATCGCCCTTATCAAGCCCCACCAGGCATCCTATACCCTGCTTGTCTTTGATTATAGATCACTTGTTGTTCTCTTGTCCTTGGTTGTTTGACATCCCCCTTCCCTTTCCCTGCTTCCCCCCTCCTGGGTCCTCCTGGAACCACTGGCCATTGTTTTCTCCTCCGGATTGTTATTTCCACCTATGTATCTAGATAGACACGTGGAGACGATAATAAGCATAAAAACAAGGAAGAGCAAAGCAACAAAGGAAAATAGAAAAACACTAAAATACAACAACAAAAAGTCCAAGGGGGAAAAAAGAGAAAAGCCTATACATCAGTGGTTTTCAACTTTCCTAATGCTGCCACCCCTTAATACAGTTCCTCATCTTGTGGTGATCCCAACCATCAAATTATTTTTGCTGCTACTTCATAACCATAATTTTGCTACTATTATGAATTCTAATGTAAGTATCTGATATGCAGAATGCATTTCCCTGGTTAAATATTGAACATAATTAAAGCAGTGATTAATCACAAAACAATATGTAATAATATATTTTGGTATATTTACTTCTAATTACAAATAAATGAAATTTTGTCTTGAAACATGTTGTAGGATGGGTAAGAGTCTTCACTGTTACTCTCTTGTGGGCTTATCTCCCTGTGGGAGAAGCCAGTTAAAGACCAACAGAGGAACAGTGTTTCAGTGTTTTCTTACGGTCTTAGGCAACCTCTGTGAAAAAGTCTCTTGACACCCAAAGGGGTCACAACACACGGGTTTGAGAACAGCTGCTATAAATAGTTCCAGGTCTGTGTGTTGATCTATAAGAGTGTTGTCCAGTGGAGTCTGATGGAGTGCCACTCCCTGGCCCCAAAGTCTGTTTGGTTTTGCCCAGAGATGTCATTGCTTGGCTCCCCTTGTTGTCCTTTTGCAGGCCCTTAGTGTTCGCCCCCATGTGGTGGTGTCAGATGGGGCACAGTGTATCCAGTGTTGTCCCCCAAAGTGCTATGAGTCAGTGAGGCTACACCGTATCTTTGGGTGGGGCTCATCCTACCTTAAGGTCCTCTCTGTGCATTGACTACTCTGAGCAGGAATGCCTTCCTCCGGGCTTAGTGGACCTGGTTGTGTTTCATTCTCTCTCTTCCTCTTCGTTTGCTCCCGTGTACTCTGATCAGAGGGGTCCTTCTCCCTGAGCTGTGGCTTCAGTGCTGTCCTCTAAAGCACATTCTACTTGGGGGAGGGGGAGTGTCCATGTAGTGGGGACTGGGGCCAGCCCCCCCACCATTATTTGATTACTATGTAAACCTGACAGCCTTGAGGGCAGGCATTGTGAACCACATTGTACATATGAAGACGCTTGAGGAGATGCTGGGATGTCCACACCTTCATTCACATCCAGGGAGGGAAGAAACCAAACCCCTCCCCATGGAACCACACACAACATCCTGATAAAGACTGAAGTGGTCAAGGATTTCATCTTGCTTGGAGTCACGATTAATGTTCATGGATGCAGCGGTCAACGAATCAAAAGACGTTGCTTTGGACACATCTTCTGCACAAGGACCTCTTTGAAGTGTCCATAAGCACACAGATGTCACTTTGAGGCCTAATTCCAAGTGTCCCCCCATGGTATCGTCAATGGGTTCATAGGCATGTAAGTAAAAATGAACAGGGAAAGCCAAAGAGGAATGAATTCATTTGGAGATGCATATGGTGTTGGATAAGAACAGTAACATCGCCATGGACCGCCAAAAGAACAAATGAATCTGTCTTGGAAAAAGTATGGCCAGAATACTTCTTAGAAGCGAGGATGGCAGAACATCTTACACACTTTGGACATGTCGTGAGGAGATGCCGGTCCCCAGAAAAAGGCATCGTGCTTGGTTCATTCCGAGAGGCAGCGACCAAAGAGGAGAAGACCTGCAAGGAGAAGAGTTGACACCCCGGCGGCTGCAACAGTGGCTCAAATACTGTGGTGAGGTGAGGGGAGGTCCAGGCAGGGAGCCCCTCTGTTGTAGGCTGGGTCGCTCTGTGTGGGGACCGGGCAGAAGCCATCCAACAGCAACGGGCTCCTCAGATCCTCTCAAACAAATCAGGAACAACGCACCCACTGGCACTGAGTAGAGTGCCCACTCGCGCAGCACTGCGGAGCCCGGACATTTTGAGGGGGCATCAGACAGCTTCGTTTTTCTCTTGAAGAGCATCTGGTGAGGTTGACCATCAACCTGGTGACTCACGAGACACCCAGGGCTCCTTTCTGAGGAGCTCTAATTTCGGAGAGGATGCCAAGGTCTTCCAGACTTCTATGTGGAGAAGCCGCAGAATGGAAGAAGCACCCATGCTTCCCCAGATCCCATTGAGGCCGTCAACAAACTGTGTGTGCAGAGCATCCCCAGGCCCTGGCAGCACTGCGAGGAGCCCAAGCTGGTCCCGTGCAGCATTTTTAAAGCAGTGGGTGTTGGTGTATTGCCCTCCAGGGTTTTGAGATCAAGAGAGAAGGCTGAAGAAGCCCAGGCATCAGAAAAGTTGTTGAGAACCAGGAAATGTTAAACAACATCCTCTTACCTGGGCATCCGTCCACTGCCCTCTAGAGGCTGTGCCCAGTCTCACACCTGAATACCCTAACCCACCTGCCCCACATCTGGGCTTATCTGCTTGCAACTTGCTGCCACCTGAGGGAGGGAAGACTTCTCATCCGGTCTTTACTGGTAACTCCAAGCCAAGACTTTTTCCAGACTTCTAAGACCACCTCCACCCTGCACATCAAAAGCCTAGCTACTAATTCAGAGACCCAAATTCCTCTGCATACATAGTGGTTTCCAGACCTAAAACTGTCTTCCTCTGCCCACCCCCTGGCTCACCTCTTCTCTCCAGCAGCTTCTGGCTACCCCCACCATCCACCTTAGTCCTTTCAGGCCCTGATTTCAAACTCTTCTAAGTTGATTCCAACTCTTCCTTTCTTGGGACTGCTCACTGTCCCACCTCTCCCACTTTCCCTGGCCGTTTTCTCTCTAAGCTCGGCCCCTTACTCCTGCTGTCCGACCTGTCCCTGTCTCTCCTGGTGATCCTTCTCGGTGTTCAGACTCCTGGTTCACGTCATGATGTCTTTGAGCCTCCTTTGAGGGCTTCCTCCAGGAGCTGGGGGCTCTGCTCTGCTGGCTCCTAGGGCCCCGCCCCTGTGGGCTCTGGGGGCTTCCCCTGAAGCTGACTCTTGGCCTCCAACCCCTCTCTGCATGAGCCAGTTTCACCTTCCCCCTGATCAGCCTCCCCTGGGGAGCTCTTCCTCTCTCTAAGGCTCCGTCTTTCCCATTGCGCGCGCGCGCGCGCGCGCACACACACACACACACACACACACACACACACACACACACACACCAGCTGGTCTCCCCAGCTTCAGTTCCAGAGCTTCGGTCTTTGTCCCTTGTTTCCATCTGATCTGGGGGTCTGACTCCGTCTACCTTTCTCTCTCCCTCGGTCATGTCCAGCCGTCACTCTCTCTCCCGCCTCCGTCTCGGGCTCCCGCTACATTACAACTTTCCCACTAGT
>PVJH01022601.1:0-36347 GCA_004026705.1 Nesogale talazaci
GGGGGGGGGGGTGGGGTGGGGTGGGGGGAGGCTGGGAGGCATGGCCCAGCTTGTTCCCTGCTGCATCTGCAGAGCCAGCCCCCCGCCCCGTCCCCCGATCCTGAGAACTTGCAGGTTCAGCCCTGTTGTCCTGGGACCCAGGCCAATAGAGCTGCTGAGGTCCCTGGGTTCACCCTGGTTCAGCCTGCAGGGGCTTCAGGTGTGGCCCTGCTGAGACTGGCCCCCCACCCCCGACTCCATGAGAGGAGCAGAGGAGGGGGAGCCCCCAGGGCAAGGGACTGTGGATGACTTTGATAGCAGCCAGCACTGCTGGTACAAGAGGCAGTTCTGGCCAGCAGTGGGCCGGACGGGTGTGGCCTGAGCCTGGACCCAGACCATGCCACCCCGAGATGATCTACTGTACTGGGCAGGTCTCAGTGTGGCATGTCCCCGGAAACTCTATGGCTGTCTGGATGTCCAGCTAGCAACCCCTGAGCAACAGGACAGTGGTACCCATGCTGCACTTGTCAGAAGGGGCTGACTGAACGAGGCCTGGACAAAGCCCAGGGGCAGGTGCTCAGCGATAGCCCCCAGGTGAGGGCTCTAGCTGGCCCCTGGAGCATACACGACATAGTGCCAGCCTGTGCAAACCCTGTCTTGACACCAACTGGTGGTGGGTGTGGGACAGGGGGAGCTTGGACAGCGCACTCAGGGAGTGAGGGTGTGACTCTGTGGGAAGGGTGCTGGGACATGGAGCAGGTGTCCTGGGGGCTGGGCTTCGTGGTGTTAGGCTTGTTTGTGTTTTATAGCAGGATGCATCGGTACGAGGGTCAGGCCAGAGCAGGAGGATGGACGCTGGCGGTGAGGGACAGCAGGGGATGGGGGCACACCGGTGACGGTGGCATGGTGGGGAATGGATGCTCAGTGGGGAGGGGATGGTCTGGGTCTGTAAGTGTGATATAGATGGGGTGTGGGGTGGGAGGCGGATAGGCATCTGGCGGGGGTGGGGGAGGTGCTCAGTGCCCTACCATATGGTGCTTGGGGCAAAGCTGACCCCCAACACAACCTCTCAGGCCACTTGCCAGTGATGGGCCCGCAGGACAGTGAACTTCTCACTGGCTGGTAAGTCTGCCTCACTTTGCCTGAAGCCCTGTTGCTGTGCACGGGGTTGGTTCTGACCTGTAGTGACCTCTGTGCACAGCAGAAGGAGCACAGCACCATCTCCCCAATATTCTGTGTCAGAGCCCTTCGATGGAGCCACTATGTCTGTCTGCCTCACCAGGCTTTCCTCCGCGGCAGTCAGTATCATGTCCCACTCCAGGGTCTGGTCGCTCCTGACAGCATGTCCAGAGTGAGTGAGAGGAAGTCTGGCCATGCTTCCCCGAAGGAGCTCTCTGACCATTCTTCCAGGACAGATGTTTGCTTTTTAGCAGTCCATGGTACTTTCAATATTCATCTCAGCACCCCAATCCTGATGCACCTGTTCTACAGTCTTCTTGATCCAGTGTCCAACCCTATGGACATTTAGATCCCTGTCTGGAAGTGATATGGGGACCTGACATTCCAGGGAAGCTAGAACGAACTTCTTCCCCAACAGGAGGGTGAGCGGAGCCAGTCCTCAGTGGCTGGTGCAGTGGTAGGAAGGGCAGTCCATGAGGGCGGTAGGCTGGGCTATGCTCAGGGGTGGAAGCTCACAGGGTAAATGTGTGGAGGGAAAAGGGGAGAGTGGGCGTGTCCCCACAGGGCACGGGGTGCCTCAGATGAGCTGGGAGCCAGCAGGGTGGGCTGGGGTGCCCACTGCCATGCCAGCTGAAAGAGCACAAGTGTGGGCAGCATCTGCATCTGCCAGGAGCCTGCTTGCAGACGTTGCCTCCCCTGGAGGAACAGGGGTCTATTCTTGGTGGGCTGTGGGCTCTGCACCTGGTTCACATTACTGAGCATGGTGGCCTCTGAGAGGGTGACTACCAAGCAGGGACACCATGGGTGTGGGGGCCGAGGGCAGTGGAGACCACCAGGTCCCTGAGGACTGTGGTGGGGCCACCTGGCCTGGCTCTCACCCTGGTTGCGGTCCCATGAAGCTACACCCAAACCTGCCTTTTCAAGAAGACTGGCTGCCATCATCGCCAAGTTGGGGTCAGCAGCCCTGGAAGGGACGGATTCCGACTCACTTCTTGACCCCTCCCTGCATGCGCCCTGTGGCTCAGAGCAGCCTTCTCTGCTGTCCCGAGCCCCAGTCCTTCCAGCCAAGGCATGAGGGGCTCCCATCTTCTGGAAGGCTCCAGGCTGCTGCGATGTGGACAGTTTCTGCCAAGTGTCCAGGCTCAACAATGGGAGGAAGAGAAGCCTGACTTCAAAACCCGGTCCAGGGACGTGGCAGATCTCAGTGCCCCACTGTGCTGACCTGAGGGGCAGTTCTCCGTCGTCAGCATCGGGGTCCTCTGACTGCTTGTCCTCTACCCTGCCTGCTGCCCCCCATCATGCCTTGCTCCTCACGGTTCACTGGGAACCAGTGGGGCTCTCCCTTCCTGGAGGACAAGTCACCTCCTTGCCCCGTCCCTGGAATGGAGATGCCAGCGTGCTTCTTTTGGGTCCCGCATTGAAACGACACAAGGCAGTGGGAAACACTTACTTGAAAGATGCAAATGAGATGGAGAATCTTGTCCCAGTCACCAGCGATTTTTAAAATAACTTAGTGCGCTCTCTTGTGAGTCACAGCAGACATCAGTTCTGGGCTGTTCTGACACAGTCTCCTCTTCTCCAAGTCTCAGGTAGGTTTTCCTCTGGGAAGGAAAAGCAGATCACTGCGGATAACACAATGGCCTCGGACACTCTTGAATCCCTCTTACATAAAGCAGGCAGCAAGGGGGGCTTTTGTAGTCCTGTTCCGCGTGTCTTTATTGAATGCACTTGTCGCAGGCCTAAGATGTGACCATGTGCACTGCCACTCACATGAGGTCAGCTAGGAAGTCACACTTAGGTCAGGGAAGTTGACCAGGAATGGAACAGAGGCTGACCATGAGAAAGGCATTGTCCTTGAGAAAGTGGCCCCATGGTTCTGAAATCAGTCAGAGTCACACTGAGGATGCCAACCAGTCACACTGAGGTCAGGGAAGTTGGGTGGGAAGAAAACAAAGATACTGACCATGGTGCTAAGACAGAAAGATGAAAGAAATACTGGGGCCAGGAGAATGCAACCCTTGTCTGAGATTGAGAACGAGTGAGCGAGCAAGAGCCCTGGCAGAGGGGGTGATGGGAAAATGGTGGGGGTGCGAGGCCAGTGGGGAGAGGGGCAGAGAAAGGGGCACAATGAAGGAGCCCAGCTCTCAGGTTCAGGAGACCCCACCCAGTGGCTGGTGGGTCGGAACCACCGACCTGCCCTTTATAAAGTGATCAGATTTTAAGCAGGACACCTTTGGTAGGGGCGTGGTGACAGCGGGAGGGGGGTTCTTGAGTAAAATATTGGTCTATATGGAGCAACAAAAATTTTCACAGAATGCAAAAATAGTATTGTAATATATTTATTTTAATTTTGAAGTGCTGCGGGATGCGGGACAAATGTTAAAAAGCAGGATACCTGGTCACCTTAGGTTAGCAGACCAGTGCTTCAGCAGTTTGGAGGACTTCCCAAACGTGGCCCACGGCTGCTGCATAGGCAGAGTGGGCAGAGTGTCTCTGAGACAGTTCATCTTGATGAGGGCAGGCAGGTCCACCTGGTGGCTGGGGAGTGAGTTTGGGGGGCGGGGAACGGACGGGGTTTGAACCACCAACCAAGCAGTTGGCAGCCAGCCCAGTGACTCGCCCTGGACCCCCTAGACTCCTTCCTTGTAGTCTGGCACTGTACCTACCTACGTACATGGCGGCATCCCTCTGCCCACAGGGAGCTGTGCCACATAGTCTGTGTCCTGTCCAGCCTGCTCCCCAGAGCCCTGTGGCTCTGGCTGCCACGTCACCAATGGGCTTCATGCTCTGGTGGGAATGGCAGGTGGTGGTGGGCAGAACTGTGCGGACACACATGGGCTCCTGGTCAGCCTCCGTGTCCACTAAGCCAGCCACCCACTGACTCAGAGACAGGGCCTGGGACCCCAGAGAGGGTCCAGTGCCAGCACTTGGGGGCTGCCGGTGAGCCTGCTCGGCACCAAGCTTCTCCCCTTCTGGTATCGCTCCTCATCCCAGTCTCATGACCACCTTTCATATGTAGGCCCCCACGTCATGGTGGGCCTGTTGGCTCTGCCTCCAGTGGCCCCGGGATGTCCTTGGTCCCCTGAAGGTCTCCCCTCCACTCCAGGAAGCACACAGAGAACAGTGGTCCTGGGTGCCACCCCAGCACAGTGCGCCCCAATTTCCCATCGAGTGAACACCAACAGATCATGCTGGGGGACTTGACTCCGTCAAGTAGTCTGAGCAGCGTCTGCCTGTCCTGAGGGGCGAGCTTGACCTCTGCGTGCATGCAGGGGAGGGCAGGCTCCAGGCCCCCCCGGGCTATTTGACCCTCTCCAAGGAGCACTGTACTTTGAACCACCAACCCTGAGGACTGGAATCAGGGCCTCACCAGTGTTTCACAGGTTTCTGTGTGTGCCTTGCTAGCAGCCTGAGGTACAGTGTCTTCATGATCTTGCTATGTTTGGGCCCACGGGTGCAGCCAGAGTCCACGGTATGGGGTCTTGGTCCTCTTCTCAGACCCTTCCCTTGACCGAGCATGACGTCCTCCAGGGACTGGCCCCTGATCACGTGTCCAGTCTTGCTGTCCTGTGTCCCGGAGACAAGTCATCATTGGAGGCTGTCTCCTGACAGGGAGCTCTCCATCAGAAGGAGAGGGGAGGAGGTGGGGCAGAGGTCCCAAGGGACCATACAGGAAGGACTCTTGATCAGGGTTTATGAAGCCAATTCTCCTTCGGTCTCACCTGTGGGTGGCAGAGCACTGTTGGGGTTGGGGGTAGTGAAGGAAACTTGCCTGTTGGCATGATGCTGGAGGGATCAGGGTCATTGTCAGGGAAGGTGCCCAGTTCTGCTCTCCCCCTCATTGGCATGGTGGGGGGCGGCAGTGTCAGGATTAGGGTTAGGGAAGGGAGTTGTGGTAGTTACCAGCTCAGGTATATAACCTCAGGTCAACTTGAGGGGATTAGAATGAAGGGTAGTGGGGTAGGGGGGAGAATGAAGGGGTGGAGTCTAGCCTGTCAGTCAGGTTACGGCCTTATGATGCCTCCTGTGGGTGTGGCCTTCTCATAAGAATTCTGAGAACTTCTTCTTTTTCATTCTGGAGACAGGCTTCACTGCCTCTCTGCTTCTCCTTCCTGTTGAGAAGCCATGTTCAGAGAGCTGGAGGAGCCACGTGGAGACCCATGCAAGTACTGAGATGCTTCCACCGCCCCTGGATCCATGAGAGTTTGCACCCACTGGCCTGTGCTGTGTGAGTGAATCTGAAGAGGACTTTATAGGCTGGCATCAGACACATGGACTTGTGGAGTGGGCTGGGCTATTTTATTGACACATATTGACTTCTGATATAAAGCTCTCCCGTACATGTGCACGAGTGTCCCTGGGTTTGTTTCTCCAGTCGACCTGACCTCACATAGGAGCCCCTTCTCCCTGTTCTCTCCCTGGCTGCCCCCGACTGCTGACCTCTCAGCACAGACTCTCACAGGAAGCCTCAATCACCCCAGACTCACGCCGGAGGCTCGGGTCCTGTGGGCTGACACGAGCTCTGGGTGCTTGCCCTCTAGTCACAGGGTTGGCAGTCTGTGCAATTTTTCTGCCCTGCAGGTCCTTGTTCAGGCATCAGAAGGAATCTGGCCACCGGGGCCTGCTGGTGTCCCTGTGTCCACCACAGCAGTGCTGCACTGAGCATGTTACAGCCCAGCCCACATGCCACAAACCCATGACCAGCATCCCGTTCCCACCACGGCCACCCGTGGGACGCAGTAGATGGGCCCCACTGCATTTCCAAGGCTGGAGGTCTTTCCAACATTCCCCCTAAGAGCCACTGACAGGTTTGAATTGCTCACCTTGTGATTCGCAGTCAAGGTTTTTCTCCCTATGCCCCCAACACAAACCGGGTGGGGCTGGGGGTGCTAGCTCTAGACCTGGAGCTCCTTTCTGTCTCCCCTGGTCACCCTACAGGCAGTGAGGCAGGAGGGACTTGACTCTCAGGGTTCTCCACCAGTCCTGTAGCCCCAGCAGCCTCCCAAGACCTGTAGTCTTACAGACCTGCACTTGGACTCACCGATGGCACTGCTGTCTGGCCACTCAGAGACTCTGGCCAGAGGACCCGTCTCCAGGCCAGAAGCAGGGATTGGTCCCACACATCTGTGACCTCTAGTGAGGACGTGGCCACACAGGGGGGAGTGGAGTCAGATGTGGCCGCAGTTGTCTACCTTGTGCAGGGCCCGCAAGTGTGGTCATGGGCGTGGGTGTTGGTGTGGCCTGAGCTGGGATGTGACCCCAGGGATGGACTTGGCCCCATCAGCTTCCGCCCACCCCAGCGGGATCTCAACTCTGCAAACAAGGCAATCGACCCCCACTCTGGGGGGTGTTTCAGATCTGGTATCCAGCCCCAGGCACCGTAACCTCATTTTGGAAACCCATGTTGTCTCTGCTACCTCCCACCTGGCCCCTGACCTTCCTGGCTTCTTGGCCATGGCCCAATGCTTGTTGTACCCTGAGCCCTGGACCTGCATCCTGTGCCCTGTGTCCTACACTCTGCACCCTCCACCCCTGTGCCCTGTGCCTGCACCCTGTGCCCTATACTCTGCACCCTGTGCCCCATGCTCTGTGCCCTGTGCCCTGCACCCTGTGCCTGCATCCTGCACACTGTGACCCACACTCTGCATCCTGTGTCCTATGTCCCATGCCCTGCGCCCTGTGCCATGCCCTGTGTGCTTTCTGTGCCCTCTGTCCTGTGCCCTGCGTCCCATGCCCTATGTTCTGTGTTCTGTGTCCTGTGTCCTGTGCCCATGCCCTGTGTCTTGTGTCCGGTGCCCTGTGCCCTGCTCCCCATGCCCTGTACCTGGTGTGTGGAACCCGTTGGCAAGGGGATGTGGCTGGCCTGGGACGGCCTGTGGGTCAGGGGTCACAGGGCGCGGGCATTGGCAGATCAGGCGGCCCCGCAGGGCCCTTTAGGCAAACAAGCAGATGGCAGGTGTCATCGGGACAAAGGACCATCTGTGAGGCGAAGCCGTCTGTCCCTCCGCCCCTTACGGCGCCTTCATTAACCCAGCTCAACTCAGCCCACAGCTTTGAAGGGGCGGTTGGGGAGGGGAGGGGTGGGGGAGTGCTCCCTCTGTCCCTGGCTGGCCTGCTGTGGGTCTGATGGAATTCTCTGCCTGAGGCGCGCTCCTCCATGCGATTTCCTCCTCCCTGCCCTGCTTCCTCTCTCCCTGCAGCCTGCCCCTCCTTCCTCCTCCACTCTCCCTCCTCCTTCTCCTCCTCCCTCCCTTCTCTCTGTGGTTTCCAGCATTTCACTCTGGGACCCTCCCACGGGCCCCTGGAAACAGCTCCCAGCTGCCCACTGCCTACTTCCACCAATCTCTGACCATGAAAATGCTCCCAGGCTCAGGCCTCAGGGGTGGGTGGGGGGGCTCAGGTTCAGTGTCCACAGGGCCAGTGTCCAGGCAGCATGATAGTAGCTTTAGAGGGAGGGCACACTACATCCCTGCTGGTGGCTCTCTGGGGCAGCCACTGGGGAACAACCCTGCCTCCCCACTGAGAATGTGGCATCTTCCAGGAATCTGTGACCCGGGGCTTGGAGAGTGGAGACAGGCGGCCTGGGGGTTGTGCCTGGGAGCACGAGCCTGCCCTTCACCTGGGGGTCATGCTCCCTGACCAGTGGCCACCAGCCATTCTCAGCTGGAAGCACATCCATGTCCTGAGAGCTGGTGGGACCTGCCTCACCTGGCCCCTCCCTCTGACAGGTCTCCTGCCCCCTCATGTCCACGGGACCCATTTGGGGGACACGCTGGTAAAACACCACAAAACTGACTGCTGACAAAGGTGGGGAAATGCACGGACGCAGAATGCACAGACATGTGTCAGTTGCTACAGAAATGATGCTTCAAATCATCCAAACGGGTCCGGGAGCCTGTCCTCCCTAAATAAGAGTGCTCAGAGGGTGCTGCTGGCCTGCTGTGGCTCAGCCCAGGCCACCCCTGGGAAGCAAATATCTTACATGGAGGCCTGAGTGACCTGACATCCCGAGGACTCAGTTGGCACTGACAAGAGTGGCTGGCAGCGCTGCCTTCCTCCAACGGCGGGTCTGCAGCCGGCCCTGCCTGCAACTCAGCCCTGGATTCTCAGCAGCTCCCTCCTCAGTGCCCGGGTCCCAAAGCTCTGAGCAGCACCGTGGGGCGTGTGGGGGTAAGGGTGAGAAGGATGGGCTCCATGGGACTGGGGTCCTCAGCCGGGGTGCAGAACCCCTCATTCTTCCCACTGCCTCCCCCACACATCCATCTTGGCATCTGCTTGGCAGGTCATCTCCAAAGTGGGGATGGTGACCAGACCATCAGAGACCAGACAGGCAGGCCCACTGTTGTGGCCCTTCACCACCTGCTGCCATGGGGGAGGCGGGTCCAGACTGGCGGGGGGTGGGGAGGACCCAGTCTGAGGGCATGGTTCTGGACACTGACATGGACCAACCCCCTGCTGGGTGATCCTGCACACAGATGTGTGACATGCTGGCCACGCACCCTCCTGGTTGTGCGTGTGAAGGGGCAATGGTCATGCTGGGCTGGACCCTGTGATGTGGATCCCAGGGTTCTTCTTGATCTTTAGCTGTCCTCATGTGTCACTGGCCCTGCCACACTCCCATGGGTCCCCGTTTGTCCAGGAGCAAGGACGGCTGCTTCAGTTGGGTTCACGTAGTGTGGCCTCCCTACACGCGCAACAGTCACGTGCTCAAGTCGAGGGTCACATTTGTCCCACAGGCCGTCTCACCAGGGCCTCCTCTGGTTCAGCAAGCACAGTGACTGACCCCTCCTGATGACTTGTGCAGAGAGAGTGGGCCAGGCATGTGTTGCGGTCCACAGGGACCTTGGGTGTCCCCACCATGCCAGGATGCCGCCTGGGAATGCATCCTGGGCCCTGTGGTTCCTGAAGCCCAGTCAGTCCCCTGCTGTGGGCTCAGTTCCCTCCCAAGCTGAGCCCAGCACTCCAGGTAGAACCACTCTGAGGGTCTTCTTGACTACACTTCCGGAGACTTTCCTCTGAGGCTCCTGGGGGTGGGAGTGTGGTTGCCTGAGGTCACCAGGTCCATTCCAAGCCTTGGCGACCCTGTGCTCAGCTGTGCCAGCCTCACAACCATTCCCACGCCGAGCCCATTGCTGCAGCCACTGTGTCCATCCATCCCCTTCACTGCACCTCTCCTCTACCTTACTTGTCTCTCTGGATAATGCGCCTGCGCCAACAGGTACGCTGCTTGGCTGTCTCCCTAGGTAGAGTGGTTTGTTCCTCCAGCAGTCCACAGCCCTTCCACTGTTCTCCCCTGGCCCATCATGTGGACACCTGGGCTTCTTTGTGGTTGTCTTTACTCATTGGCCGACTTTCGCAGACACAGGAAGTGCACAGAGTGGCACCCGTTAGTCCCCGCAGAACATGCGACAGAGGACTGACTCAAGATGCGGCGCGCCTTGTCCTCTTTTGACTGTTTCTCCCATGCGCACTGATGGCAGGTCCTCGACAACCTCAATTTTCCCATCAGGGATCATGATGAAACCTGTCAGTGCAGTGGTGAGGATCTGGTCTTCTTGACACCGAGTCCAAATCCACGTCAAAGGCTTCAGTCCTTGATCTTCATCAGCTAGTGCTTCATGTCCTCCAGGTGTTCAGTCGGCAAGTCGTGTCTTCTGCATATCGCAGATTGTTCATAAGCTTTCCTCCAACCTCAATGCTGCATTCTTTATAGAATCCAGCTTCTCTGTTGACTTGCCCAGCATGCAAATGGAATAAGAGAGGCTAGACCAACCCCAAGGCTCACCTTTCCTGATTTCAAGCGGTGCAGTCTTCCCTTGTTCTGTTCATACAACTGCCTCTTGACCTGTGTACAAGCTCCACACGAGCAGTGATGTGCTCTGGAATTCCCGTTCTTCTCAAGACTATCAGTAGTTTACTATGGCTCACATACTCGAATGCCTTGACATAGTCAATAAACAGCTAGTGCATATTTTTCTGGTATTCTCTGCTTTGAGCCAAGATTCCTCTGACATCAGCAATGATGTCCCTTGTTCCGCATCTTCTTCTGAATCCAGTCCGAACCTCTCACAGCTCCCTGTCAATGTACTGCTGCAACTGTTGTTGGATGATCTTCAGCAAAATTTGTCTGGCATATGGCACCAATTATATTATTCTACAATTTGAGCATAATGTTCAGTAATATTTCTTTGGAATGAGTACAAATACGTGTCTCTTCCAGTCAGCTGGCCAAGTAGCTGTCGTCCAAACTTTCTGGCAGAGATGAATAAGTGCCTCCAGTGCTTCATCAGCTTCTGAAACCTTCCCGCTGATGCTCCATCCATCCCTGGTCTGCGGTTGGTGCTCCATTCAGCCCTAGTCTGCGGCTGGTGCTCCATCCATCCCTGGTCTGCGGCTGGTGCTCCATCCATCCCTGGTCTGCGGCTGGTGCTCCATCCATCCCTGGTCTGTGGCTGGTGCTCCATCCATCCCTGGTCTGTGGCTGGTGCTGTCCGTGCAGCTTGGACTTCTTCCCTCAGCACCGTTGGCTGTTGCTCATGTGCTACCTCCTGAAGGCGTGAGTTGTCGACCGGACCTTTTGATACAATGACTGTGTATTCTTCCGACTCCTTTTGATGTTTTTTTCTCATCATTCAATATTTTGCCCACAGAATCTTTCAAGATCGCAGCTTGAAAGCACACATCTGAGCTTGAGGTTTAAATTTTTACTTGTGTTCTTTCCCCTCCAGATATGCTGAGTATGTTCTCTCTTTTGGTGTTCTCACTCGAGGTCTTTACACATCCCATTATAACATCCATGTCTTCTCATGCTGCCCTTTGACTTCATCATCTCTCCCATTTCTCTTAACCATTTTGTGATTCAGAGCCAGTTTCAGAATCTCTTCTGATATCACTTTGATTCTCTCTCTCCCGCCTTGTAGATGAGATTTGCTTTCCTCATGAAGGATGCTCTTGTTGTCCTCCCACTTCTCTTTGGGGCTCTTGCCATTAGGGTTCAATGCATCAAATCTGCCCTTGAGATGGTCTCAGAATTCAGAGGGGATAGACTCAAGGTCATATTTTGGCTTCTGTGGTCTTATTTTAATTTTCTTCAGTTTTATCCTAAACTACTATATGGCTGATTGATGGTCTGTTCCACAGTCAGTCCTGGTCAGGTTTTAGCTGCTGATAGTGAGCTTCTCCATCATCTCTTCCCACAGATGTAGTCAATTTGATTTCTGCATATTGCATGTGGAGAAATCCACGTGCTATTGAAAAAAAGGTATTTCCTGTCAACAAATCATTGGTCTTGCAAAATTCCATCATGGGATCTTCAGCTTTATTTTTATCACCAAGATCATATTTCCCATTACTGTCCCTTCCTCTTTGTTTCCAACTTTTACATTCCAATGGTCCATACTTATCAATGCATCTTGATTGCATGTTTGGTCAATTTCAGACTGAAGATGTTGGTAGAATCCTTCAAGTTCTTCATCACCAAAACTCACCTTGGTGGTTGTTGCACAAACCTGAATCATAGTTGTGTTGATCTGATTTCCTTGAAGGCAGATATATGTGACCTGATCACCACCAGCACTACATTTGACAATTGGTTTTGTGATGCCCTTTTTGACAGTGACTGCCATGCTTTTCCTCTTGATTGATGGTGTTATCTCTGGTGTAGTAAGCCATATGATTTTCTGATAAAAATGACAATAAAAGTCCATTCCTGCTTACCAGTGCCTAGGATACCAATATTTATGCATTCAATTTCATTTTTAATGACTTCCAATTTTCATAGGATCATACTTTGCATATTCCAGGTTCCTATCACTGAGTTTGTTGCAGCTGTTTCTTCTTTCATTGGGTTGTGCCCCATCAGTAAATGAAGACCAATAAGACTCCATCCCCCTGGGCTTTACTCCATTCAAGCCACCACAGTCAACTCAGCCTCGAGAAACATCTCTCCTGGGACCTGAGCGCCCCCCGCCCCATTTTCAACAGTGCTCTGCTTCCATTCTCTAGGCCTCCAGTCTCTGATGATGCAGAGAAGCTGCTTCCCATGAAGTAGGAAACTGATTAGTTCTTTATAGTCTGTTCATTGTCTGGAAGCTCTGCTGAAATATGTTCACTCGGGTGACCCTGTTGGCGTTTGAAAGACCATTGACACAGTTTCCAGCATCACAGCCACACACAAGCCACCACAGTAGAGCAAATGGACAGAAAAGGGGTGTACACAGACACATAGAGGCATATAATGCACATACATACACAAATCACATGAGTATAGATGCACAAGCATATATACACCCACAACACATGCACACATGGACACACTTCTACACACATGAACACATATACACACTTATGAGGGTGCATAGACACATTTGCACATATTTCAGAAGACTTCCTTGTGATCACGCAGCACCTGTACACAGACCAAGAGGCCATTGGTCAAAAAGAACAAGAAAATACATCTGGGTTAAAACCAGAAAGGTGTGTGTCAGGGTTGGCTCCTTTCCCCATGCTTATTCAATATTTACAGCTAATCCCCTCAAAAGCTGGGCCCTCTACGAACGAGAGCATAGCCACGGGCTGGAAGGAAGGCTTACTGACAACCTGTCATAAGCAGCTGACACAGCCAAGCTTGTTGAAAGTGAGGAGAAGTCGAAACACATGCTGATGGAAAGTCAAAGACTGCAGCCTTCAGTAGGAATTGCAGCTCAATGTGAAAAAACCCAGACCCTCACCAATCCAGACAGCAGCACACAAATGGAGGAAAGATCGAACTTGTCAAGTACTTCATTTTACTCAAATCCACAATCATGCTCCTGGAGGCAGCAGCCAAGAAACCAAAGAGGAGGCCTCCAGTCTGATGCACGAAGCTGCTTTAAATCTTGTTGGCGAACAAGAGGGCCACTTTGAAGGTGTGCCCGACCCAGTCGTGGCATGCCCTCCAATGTGTCCAGTGCGGCTCAAACACCATCTTCAGCATCGTGGGCTCTGACTCACGTGCTCCCTCCTGACATGGTGGGATGTTGGCTAGTTCTTTTTGGTACAGTGCATTCTCTCCATCTTCATTTATTCATTTCTTAGGCTCTTGTGTATTGGTTAATCTATTGGGTCTCTAGGTATGGGTTTATTTATGGGATCTACACATATTGACTAATTTATTATGCTCCAGTGTCTTAATTTATCTATTGGACCCATGTGTATTCTTGTATTTATGAGGTCCATGCATATTGGTTAATTTATTAGGTTCATGTATCTTAATTAAGGTATAAACCAATCTATAGGGCCCATGTGTATTGATTTATTTATTGGGTTTATATATATGAATTATTTATTAAGCTCATGTATAGTAATTATTCTACTGTGTCCCTGTGTACAGATTCATTATCGATGGAACACAGATGGGCACCAAGGATCCAGGGGGGAGACTGTGAAATGAGCTTGCCTACTCTGGACCACAGGGCACGGGGCAGCAAGATCGATGTTCCTGGCCAACTCCTGTGAGGAAGAGTCGGGGGCTTCCCCGGCATTTCTCCTCTCCATTTAACATGTCCCAGCACAGCACAGCCTGTCCATGCCCTGTCATCGGGCTCCTTCAAGGATGTCCCCACAGCAGTTGCCCCTGTAGAAGCCAGCCTGCTGGCCAGGCAGGAAGCTTGCTGTCCTGCTCAGGCCACCCTGTCTTCACCATCCCATGCCTTGCCTGCTCAATCGGGGACCCTGGGCCTCAGGACTGAACCAGGGTGAAGGTGGACGTGGGGATCCTGGTCCAGTCCTGTCTGAGTGCATGGTGGGTTAGGGTCATGTTTGTGTCTCAGGATGAGAGACAGGCCCATGGACTGTGCATGTGTGCGTGGGGTGGGCTGTGAGACTTTCTCTCAGAAGCCTTGGTCCAGCCTGGAGCATGTCCTGGAGGTGTCTCAGGTCCCCTCCCGGGACCTTGACTGGTCAGCACTTACAGGTCCTTGCTGAGTGGTTGGCCAAGGACCACTATGCCAAAGTGTGGGCCTCAGGGTTCAGTTCTATGGTCATCTCCCTTCCTCCATCCACTCATTGTCCAGGACACACTTGGACATCCCCACCCCCTGCACACACATAGCCACTGACCTCCACTAGGGCCCCAGGCAGGGCTGCCCTCAAGACCTTGCTGGCCTTGCTCTGTGGGGAGCTGACAAAGACCTCGAGGGGTTAATGTCCATGGCTGGAAAAACACAAGCTGGCCAGGGAGGGTGGCCTGGCAGGGCCAGCAAATGCATTAGCAGCTGCCACTGGGGGGGGGGGGTGCCTCTGCCTGGTCAGACATGGTGGCCCCATGGCAGCCGAGGTGGGGTGGGTGGATAGTGAATGCCTGTCAACGTCTGATCAGCTGGCAGGGTGGAGTGGGCAGGTAACAAGGGCTGAAAGGGGTGCCTGGCTAGACTCCTGGCCCATGCAGTGCTCACTCCTGCTGATCAGAGACCACAGACAGAGTCCCAGACTGCAAGAGGGAGTTGACTCCTCTCTATTATGTTTGTGGTCCTGGAGACCATCAACGCTGCACCCTGGGGTTATAGATGCCAAGATCTGCAGACATAACAGACATAATCTCAGTTGAGCTTGCACACACGTGTACACACATGCACCCACATGCACACAAATACACGTACACACTGCATGCATGCACACACACACAAACATGTGTGCACACAAACATATGCACCTATGCTCCTGCACACCTAACCTGAACACACACAACACACACACACACACTTCCATGCTGTGTGTGTGTGTGTGTGTGTGTGTGTGTAGGATGCTGTCCAGCACATGTTTGACATTTGAACAACTGAATGAAGAGAGGTGCCCTCAGAGCCCGTCTGTCATGTGGACTCTAGCCTCATTGGTGACATCATCGTGTGACACCTCACTGGACACCTCTGTGGTCTGGTGTCTGCAGAACTAGCTGAGCCACTTTAGAGGTGGGCTCAGCCCGGCCTGCTCAGGGGTCACACAGCAGCACCTGAGGGCCCACAATCACCCCGGCACTTGGTGGGACCAGCTGGACACCAGCACCATCCCAGTCTCTGTGGGATTGACCAGACTCTAGGTCATCCCAGCCCCTGGTGGGACCGGCTGGGCACCAGGCAGGCTGAGATGAGGGAGTCAGGGAGGGAGCGGGGGCAAGAGTTCTTACAGGCCCTCTGTGAGGATCCACCAGAAACCCCAAATGCCCCCTCTCCATGCCCTGCAGTCCAGCACGGCTCTTCTGTGGTCAGTGCAGACTCCCAGCCCAGCACATGGTTTACCTTTCTCCACGTGCAGAGGGAGGTCTTCCTTGTGCAGCATCCTCCCTTCGGCCTGTCAGTGGAAGCCTTCTGCCCCTGCCCCCACCCCGCCCAGGGGAAGCCAGGAGCTGGCTGGCTGGTGTACGCACCGCACCGCATGCATGCCGGCTGTGCTCCAGGCGGCGTCCCCGCCCCGGCTCCCAAGCCTGAACCCTCCTCTCCCTCCCCAAGGAAGCTTCAGCTGTTGGCCTCTTGCTGACTGCTGTTGAATCTAGACCTGAGCAGGTGAGCAGGTGGGGACGGGGATTTGCAAACAGGTGCCACTAAACTCACAGCCTGCACGTTGAGAGCGGCTCATGGCAAATGTGTGCAGCCACAAGCAAATGACGCCACCCCCTCACCTCCCATGTTTCTATCTTCTTTCATTTGCAGGTGCTCTTTTCACCCCTGCCCCCACCCTGAGTTCTGGCTGTGCTCATGGAGAGGGGCCTGGGCAAGAGAGGACAGAGTGGGCAGCAGAGGGGTGGGGTGGATGGCTTCTCAGGGTACATCCCAAAGGTTATTGAGGGGATGTTCCCACTGCAGCTGGAGGGTAGCCTTCTCTGCCTGGAGGCCAGTGACCCGGCCTGTCAAGGGGACTGAGGTGGAGCACTGAGCCAGCACCTGCACCACTCTCCCATCCCAGCTTCCCTGGTGTCCAGCTGGCTCCACCAGGTACTGGGATGACCCTGGGTTCTCTGATGCTGCTGTGGTACCTCTCTGTGTCCACAGCAGACTCAGTCCTGCCTCTCTCTAAAGCAGCTTAGCTGGTTCTGCAGACACCAGGCCAGGACCTCATGGATGCTCTGTGGGGTTCCGTGACAGGCCCACATGGAGGGTCTGTGTGACCTCCCGGCCAGCAGAGGAAGGCCCCGTATGGGGAGATGATGGGATTGAGGGGGAGTGCAGCGAGGGTTGAGATGGAGCCAGGCTCAGGGAGGGTGGAGGAGCACTGTGGACACAGGGAAGAGGGTGAGGGCCAATGCAGAGCCAGCCACAGTGTATTCTGGGGTGTGGGACTGGCAGGGTATGGGTTATCATGGCTGATTGGAGGCTCTGACCACCTGGCATGCAGTCTTCCCTGGTTCTGTTGGGGTGACTGCCTCTTGCTCTGCAGGTGTGTCTGTGTATCCATCTGTATCTCGCATTCTGGTTGTGTGTCACACTGCATCCTGGGAAGTGGTTGTCCCCAGCGACCGCACGTGCTGGGGCCACGTGGTGCTCCAGACAGTGTGCCTCAGAGAGAGCACAGCAAGCGTAGCCACCCAGGGCGTGGCCTTGGAAATTCCAAATGTGTGTTGGTATAGGGCCTGCAGCAGAGAAACAAGAAACACCCGAGGAGCCAGTGTTTCCCACGAGCACTAGGCCACGGGGAGCTTTTCAGTACAAGGACCACCTTCTGGTTTTCTAGAACACAGCTGGAGCACAGCAGGACAAGAGATGATGCAGTGTGGAGGGTCAGATAGGGTACAAGCACCCCCCCCAACCCACCAGTGATGCTTTTGAGTGCCCCGGTCACCTTTGGTGCCAGACCCACCCCGTTGATGAAGACTTGGGACCCAGGGCCCAGCACAGGAGAGCAGAAAGGCACTGCATGGGTCCCAGCTGCCTGGGGAATCCAAATGCCTCTGACCCAGATAGCAACAGAGCACCCTGCGGAGGGTCCAGAAGGTGCTGGTCTTGCTCAGCAACACGCCACCCCAGAGGAATTTCGAACGAACAAAGACCTTGAGCAAGTGGGCTTCGGTGATGACTCCGGCTGCATAATTGGGTGCTGAGCTCAAGGGCTCCCAGGACCTTGGTTCAGCACGCCTGAATGAGCGGCGAATGCTGCCTCCTCTCCCAGCCCTGCCTTCAGCAGACATGTCTGCAACCTTTGGCTGCAACAAGCCCACTCCCTAAAGGCAGGTCCTGGCGTGAGTCCTGGAGCTGTGGTAGACAGAGAAACCAACCGAGGAGACAGGGACCAGACCCCCAAGGTTAACATCCTCTGGGCCGGCCACCTCACTAACTGGTCGTGGGCCAGGGACCTTCCTGGCCAAGGTAGTGTGTGTGGAAGGCGTGCGCTGTCCTAGGCATGTCAGC
The DNA here is from genome assembly GCA_004026705.1 of Nesogale talazaci. Lineage (NCBI taxonomy): Eukaryota > Metazoa > Chordata > Mammalia > Afrosoricida > Tenrecidae > Nesogale > Nesogale talazaci. The sequence continues at coordinate 17,535 of PVJH01022601.1, forward strand.
AAGAGGAATTCACCCGCCCTCCATGCACATGTCCGTGGGTCTGCACCCCGTTCCCATACCATCCTACTGCTTTCCATGGCACAGGTGAGGCAGGGGGGTCCTCTGGTTCGTCTGATGGACATCAGACACCAGAACTCCCTGATCTGGACAGCTGCACTCAGCTATGTCTACCCGGTGCCGACCAACCCCGTTGCTGTCAGCCTCCCGCCCCCACCCTCTGTCCCAGGGCAGAGGGTGCAGAAGGATGGACTATCCCTCTGGAGCAAGAAGGGGGTGTCTTATCCCTAAGCCATCTACCGAACACAGCCCTAAGCTGTCCGCTGGCTCCTTGGCTGCAGCCCTGGCAGTAACGGGTGCCATTTAAAAGGCAGAGTCCTGGTCTTTGGGGTTGGGGCAGGAGCACATCCCAGATGCCCATGGCCTGGCCTATCCTTGCACCACTGTGCGCTGCGCCTGCAGGCATCAGCTCGTTAGCTGCTCAGAGATCTGGGGACTGCTCACGGGGCATGACGTTTAGCTGGGTCTTCCCCAGTCTCAGGAATGCGACAATCACCAGGGGATACTCCGATCCCAGCAGCTCAGCTTGTCCTTCTGCCCAGGTGCCCTTGTCCACCTGCTCTCACCACCCACTCGCTTTGTGATGGGGGACAGATTGCCTCATCCAGAAAACAGGACGGTGACGCCCTGAGAGGGACTCATGCAGTCACCATGATGGCTGTCTGGTGTGTCAGCTGTCAGCGTGTGTGGAGAACAGAGGAGCTGTGGTTGTGTGTGTGTGTGTGTGTGTGTGTGTTTGTGCATGTTCGCGTACATACAGATGCAAAGGCTTGCTGTGTTTGTTGCTGTTGTGACCTTAGAGTTTGTAGTTACTGACTTACACTTTGGTTAAGAACAAAGACGATTTGAAGTGCAGCCTTCCCATCCAGCACCTGTCTCTGGTGGGTCCCCTCTGAGTCTCACTTTCCCCCGTCGACGGAGCTGGTGGGGCTTCCTCACAGTGGACATGCAAACTCTCCGAGCCCGTCCCAGGCTGCACACATGCCATGGCGGCTAGCTGGGCTTCAAGGTGGCTGAGCTCTCTCTCAGGAGAGAGCAATGCTCTTGCTGGGCTTCTCACGTACTTTCTAAGCTGCTTCATGTGCTCTGAATCCAGCAATACCCACAGATAAGACATCTCGCATTTCAACCTTTCGGGGGTAGGGTGGGCAGCAAGTCTGAGGTATGAGTCCAGGGTGAGTGAGCTGTCACCGTCTGCAGGAAGCAACCAGCGGAGGGTGGATGACTGATCACTCAGCCCCAGCCCTGACTCAGCTTCCCTCCCTCCATGCCCGCCTCCTTAGCACGCAGCTCCTCACTGGCGGCTGCACTGCACACGAAGACACAGAGGGGGTGGGGGGCAAACTCAGATCTCTGAACCAGCCGTTGCTTATCAGGGATTGACAGCAGGCTGGTGGGAACTGCAGGCACAGCTGAGCACGGGGTGCGTGCGTGTGTGCTGTCTCCAGCCCTCACCTCCCTGTCTCCACTGGAAAGTCCACCCTGAGCTTCCCTCGTGGGACTCTGGTGAGTCCTGGGGTCCCTGAGTGCAGGCGGCTTTTGCTTTCTGTCTTGGTTCCCACGAAGTCCCCATGCAGCCTACAGACAGACCACTCCATTCCTCAGAGATGAGTGAAGAGCATGCCTTGTGTGCTTCAGAATGCCCCCAGCTCTTGATTTTCCAGATGGAAAGAATGCACTTCACAGGTTCTCCATAGCCTTGGCTCCTCTTGCTCCAAGCTCTTTTGTGTGCACAGCACCCCACACTGGGTCTGCCCCAGTGGACGTTAGCTTTCAGAAGAGCCTGGATAGACCCTGTTAGGTTTGTCTGCCTGCTGCCAAGCAGTCCCTGAGGTGTTCCTGAGACAACCCACAGTGACCCCAAACCAACTGAGCTTCCAGTTTTTGTGGATGTGAGGAAGTGTTCACTTGTGCTCCTCACCGTCACCACCATTGCCTCTAAAACCATGACGAGCACCATGATGAAGTCTTGGACCTCCCCCACACCACCATCATGGCTGCTATAGCCATTACTACCACCATCATGAAGGCTTGGGATCACCAGCAGCAGTAGCAGCAGCTCTAGATTGAGTATCCAGGGCATACCTGGTGCCGGGGCAGGCATTGCAGGTTTGAAGGAAATGAGAATGGATGACTCTTCTCCCTCCAGCAGTAAGTCACCATAGATTAATGCAGCACCACAGGCAAGTCCACCCTCCCCCATGTGCATATGCACATGTGTGCACTGTACATGCAAACCTCTTAACAGGGAGGGGTGGGGCAGGACCTGGGGCTGGAGAAGACAGGGAGACCTGGCAGATGCATGTGAGCTCATTCCTAAAGGGAGCTAGACTGCTCCCCTCCCCTCCTGCCAGCACAGCACACAGGGTTTCCAGGTGGGGCCATAAATCCCTCACCATCCATCGGACTTGAGAGCCAGGTCCCAGGTCTTCACTTGGTGGATGCCAGAGACTTTCCCAGAAGCACATAGAATCAGAACAGCATAGACCTCATGCCCCCTGTCTCAGAGCAGGGCATGAAGCTGGGCTTGCTCTCCTCACATGCTGTCTCCTGCTTCTGTGACCCAAAGAAGCAAAGAAAGCATGCACATCCCGCATGCACAGAGCTGCCTCTGAGTCAGGAGACCTCTGGTTGGAGCAGGGAGATGGCAGAGCGCACGCAGAGAGGATCTTGATAACTAAGAACCCAGGAAGCACCACTCCTTTTCGTGGAGGGCCAATGCCCAGCTACGTGTCCGAACCTTAGTGGTGGTGGGCATCCAGAGAAACCAAGAGCTAGGGTTTTTAAGAAGACTGCTTTTAAAAGTGGTAAATACATGTCATATCATGATCAAAAGACTTGGAATCCACAGGCAATGAAGTCTCAGGGGTGTTCCTGCTGCTCCACAGCCTGGGGACTCCTCTGTTGCCACCTGTCCCTGCTGCCTGCAATGTCTTTTGACAATTGGTTTTGTGATGTCCTTTTCGACGGGAGGGGGGGAGGGGCACGGGGGAGGTGCCCTGCCAGGTCTGAAGGTAGGCCTTCCAAGGGTGGCTCCAGTGACTGAGTCCTGGACCCAGCCCGGTGATGCAGCTGACCCTCTATGTGACCTGGCCCTCGGCTCCAGGGCTCCTGCCAGACCCTGGTTCACCTCTATGCTCCCGACTGGCATTCATGGGACTGGTAGTCTGGCAATCTTGGGAAATGCTTGTTGACAGGAAGGACACCTTGACTCAATTAAGTAAAGCACAGAGAGTTAGTCAAGAGGGTAAAACCCCAAATTCCACCCAATCCGGGGCTCTGGTGGGCGGTGGCTGAAACGTAGCAGATGAAACGCATTTTCCGTGTAAATGCAGGGCCCAGCGATGATCTGACCTTGACTCACACCACATGGCAAAGTCAGTCACTAGCCCCCACCCCAGTCAAGGTGCGGGTGCCCAGCGGACTCCCGCTGGTGACGGGGTCTCAGACTGGCCTCTCTCCCCTCCTCTCCAGCTGCTCCGTCAGCGGGCCAGGGGACCGGGAGATGCTGGGAAGTTGCAGCAGACATTGGCTGTCTGGTTCCAGGAATGGGGGGCATCTGCTCTCCAGCATCTGTGTCTGTTCACCGCCTGGCCACGGAGAAGCCTGGCCCTGTAGGTGGCCCTCTGCCCCGGGGTCTGTGTTGGGACCACCAACCCAGCAAAGAAGGGTTTTCCCCAGGACACAAGGACCCCACTCCCCAGGACAAAGATCCTCTTCCCAGGACAAGACCCTCCGCCAGGACAAGGATCCTCCCCTCATGACAAGGACCCTCCCCCCAGGACAAGGACCCACCCCCTAGAACAAGGCCCCTCCCCCCAGGACAAGGCCCCTCCCCCCAGGACAAGGGACCTCCCATGGGGATGAACCTGTCCTGGGCGAGGACCTTGCCCCTCAAGAGGAGCCCGACCTGCTGGAAGGAAAGAGGAATTTGAACAAACCAGAGATACCTGAGGGACTTCCCCAAGACCGAAAACACATGCAAGGCCTCCCTGAGGACACAGAATGACCCTCTGATGAAAGGCCTGGCGACCTCCCCCACTGCCCCGTGAGCATGGCCCTTGGATGGGGTCTGGCCCAGGAGGGCGGGGCCTCTGCTTGGATCCTGGTTCTCGGGCTGACTGTCATGGGCAGTGTGGATCCCGCTTGTTAAGGCTCCTCCTTCAGCAGCACGGCGCCCCCACGCAGCGCCATCCCCACTCACCAGGCTGGGACTGAGGCCCCCAGATGACTTTCTGACCTGTGGCCTGGCCTGCAGCCCTGGCACCCCCTCATCTTCGTCGGGCTTCCAGAGGAGCCTCCGCAGACGGCCGGCGGATGTGGGATCGGAGCAGATAAACAGCCTCTTCCTGGCGGTCGCACAACAGCGGTGAGTCAGGCAGCTGAGACGCTGCGTCCGACTCTGGCCTTTCGGTGTGCTCGGCAAGGCTGGGGCAAACGTGGGCAACATTGCCTTTTCTCCCCGGCCGTGGGCAGGGGGCCACCTATGGGCAGAGTAGAGCCCACGCTGTCCGTCTGGATCTGACCACTCCTGCGGTCCTCCCTGGGGGGCATCAGAGGTCCCCATGGCACAGCTTAGCAGAGACTCTTGGTCTGGAGGAGAGGGTGAACGCGGAGTCTGGGGAGGGCAGTGTGCAGGATAGGCTCACACCCACCGTGGTGCCAGCAGTGGGAACAGTGGGGACCTTGGGCGGCTGTGCTGCTGGAGCAGGGCTTCATACTCCAGGCCCCAGCGGGGTGGCCGTGGGGGTAGCTTCAGCCGCGCTTGAGGGGTTCCCAGAACACATGATGGCTGCCACAGGGGACGTGGGCAGGCCAGTAACTGAGAAGATGGTGCAGGACCAAGCAGTCGTGTGTGTGTGTGTGTGTGTGTGTGTGTGTGTGTGTGTGTGATGGGTTTGATCAGGACGCATGGCACCCCCCCTCATTTCCACTTCTTCTACCCCCTCCCAGCCACTGCCTCCTGCCCCCAGTCACTGCCATTACCAGCACCAGCACCAGCACCAACTGGACCACACAGGGTAGTGGTAATGGTGACAGATGGTGTCACACCCTGGCAGGATGGGGAGCAGGGCTGCTCCTTACCCCCGTCTTCCTGCCACTGAGAGGAAGCGGGCCCTTTACGCCCCTGTCGTGCTGATGGGAGCAGAGCCCGGCGGAGAGCTCTCGCTGTGTCCCAGTGCCCCTGGCTGTCTTCCCTTGGCTCCTGCGATGCTGGAGCCCAGGCTCCAGAAGGGTCTCTCCAAGTGGACCCTGTGGAGGGGCACCCTGCGTCCCCTTCTGCCTTCGATCTTCACGTGGGTGCAGATCTCGATCCCTCTCTCCCATCCTCCACTTGCCCCAACCCCTGGCCCCCCAGGACCCAGCGAAGCCACATTACAAAGAGCTCTTTTCACAGAGTTCAGCTCACAACTGCAGGGATTGAGGGTATAGACACATGCATTTCCCATGAGCATCCACCACACTGTCCCTGGGACCCTGGCAGCTGGGGTGTCCTGTAACCTGAAACACCCAGCAATATCCTTTCTTAGGTCTCCAGGATGCAGGAAGCCCAAGCTAGGCCTTGACCCCCTTCTCCCCTCCCCTCACAGCCTGGGAGTCCACCTGCAGTGCCACCGCTCCTGGTCTGGACGTCAGGCCTGTCTGGACTTGACTCCTGGCTCACAAATGCTGGCTGGGGGCTCACAGGGATCTAGGCCCCTGCTGCTTTCACCTGGTTCCAGCGGACCTGAAGCTAGCTCCTCCACAGGGGCTTCTGGGATTGAGGGCCACCACCAGGCCCGACACCAGGCAGCCAGTCTTTATGCTTGGGCCTGAGATAGTGGATGGGCAGTCGGACGGTGTTTGAGGATGAAAGTCCAGGTGGTCAGTCGACAGGGCCCATGTCTGTAGCTTTGATGTCCCTTCACCATCGCCTCACAATGCCATCCTGTGGTGGTCACCACAGCCCAGGAGGACTCTATGGCCAGTCCTGATCCCAGACCCCAAGGTGCCCTCCACTTCCCTGACAATGTGGTAATGCAGGTCAAGAGTGACCTGGACCTTCCAATCTAGCTTATTGGGGGTGGGGTGGGGAGGACTTCCACTAACGTGTGTCCACCTGGTTCTCTTACTGTTTGCTGAGGAGTGGGAAAGTCTTGACTCCACTGTGTTCCTCAGTGAGCTGCCCATAGCACCCTGGGTTGGGGGCAGCAGTGAAGGGCATAGGGCTGACCACATGACCCCATGACCTCTCTGTAGGTGCTTACTCAAATGATATCCTAGGACAGCGAGGAGTTAACGGAAGAATATGTCCAAAGTGCTCCAGACAGAATCCACTTCCCATAAGCACTTTAGAAACACATCCCGTAAAATCAACTTTGGGGTCTCAGTTCCTATCTATCGTGGCCTGTGGACAATAGAGGGTGCGCCACTGGTCCCTCCATCCTCGCTCTCCTACCTGAGACCGCTATTGGGGCCCCTGCCTTGCTATGTCTACTGAGGGTCCTTCTCTTTCTCACCAGCCTTCTCTGGCCAAGGAAGGAGGCTGCTCTCCTGGATCCTGGCCCACTGACAGCACGTGCAGAGCATGCCAGACCAGCTTTCACCACACACCCTGCTTCTGAGGAAACCATTTTATTGGGGGCTCGTACAACTCTTAGCACAATTCCTACATCCATCCATTGTGTTAAGCACATTTGTACATTTGTTGCCATCCTCATTCTCAGAACATTTTCTTTCTCCCTGAGCCCTTCATATCAGCTCCTCATTTTTCCCATCCCTCCTTGCCCCCTCCCTCACAAGCCCTTGATAATTTATAAATTTTTATTATTTTGTTATTTTATTATTTTATTATGTCTTACACTGTCTGAAGTCTCCTTTCACCCACTTCTCTGTTATCCATCCCTCAGGTAGATCCTTGTGACTACTTTTCCCTTTCTAGCTTACCTTCCCCCCACCCTCCCTGTATCACCACTCTCATCAGTGATCCTGAGGGCTTCATCTGTCATGGATTCCCTGTGTTTCCAGGTCATGTCTGTACCAGTTTAAATCCTCTGGTCTATCAGAATTTGTAAGGTAGAACTGGGATCATGATAGAGGGGAGGGAGGAAAGGTGTATGTTTCATTGTTGCTACACTGCATGCTGACTGGCTCATCTCCTCCCCGACACTCTTCTGTAAGGGATGTCCAGAAGTCTACAGATGGACTTTGGGTCCTCACTCCACACTCCCCCTCTTTCACAATGATAGGATTTTTTTTTTGCTTGATGCCTGATACCTGATCTCTTTGACACCTCGTGGTCACACAGGCTGGTGTGCTTTTTTCCATGTGGGCTTTGTTGCTTCTGCACTACATGGTCACTTGTTTACCTTCAAGACTTTAAGACCCCAGACGCTATATCTTTTGGTAGCTGGGCGCCATCACCTTTCTTCACCACATTTGTTATGCACTCACCTTGTCTTCTGCGATCACGTCAGGAAGGTGAGCATCATGGAGTGCCAGGTTAATAGAACAAAGCGTTCTTGCATTGAGAGAGTACTTGCACCCACCCTTTTAAGGAGCTTTCCAGTTGTGTTTCCTCCAAGGTAGATGTGTGGTGCTTGTGGTCCCTGGTATTGTCAGTGTTCTTCACAAACACCATAATTCAAATGTGGTAGTGCTACAGCTTTTATGCATTTTCCAGTTTTCACTTGGGCCAGGCACATGTTAACTCTTGGCCACCAACCACGTGTTGTACTGGTGTGGCTTGTGTATCTGTGTGGTCCTGAAAATGAAGCCATCAGGATTCAGACACCAACAGGGTCACTGTGGTGGGCAGATTTCAACAGGGCTCCAGGCGAGTGCAGACTGGGAAGAAAGTCCTGGCGATCCACTTCCCAAACCTGGCCGACGGCAGCACAATAGGTGACAATGAGGACACCGCATGGCACATTTGGAGACAAGCCCCCTACGCGACTCCTGGCCATCCAGCTCTTTCTGATCCACAGCAGCCACACAGGATAGAGTTGAGCTGCCAGGCAATTACCATGGCTCCAGACTGCTTAGGGAGCAGCTAGCCCAGTCTTTCTCCTTTGGAGAAGTGGGTGGGCTTGACCTGCTGACTTTCCTGTTAGCAGCTGAATGCTCACTGTGTGCCACCAGGGACCCTGCCCCCACTGGAGCGCACACAAAGTACACCACTGCCAAAGCAAGGGTGTGTGCACCAGGTGAAAGAGGAGCAGGCTGAGCAATGGTGTCAGGTAGTCCTGGGGTTGCAGGAGCTGAAATGAGCAGCAAGGAGTCTACAGAGAGCATCCATCCTAGGGAAATGCTGCTGCAACCTGCTGCTCAGAGGACTCTGTGCTTGGGACCTGGGACCAACTGGCAGTGGGTGCTGCTGCAGGTGCTGCTTCAAGTCCTGAGGAAGTGATGGTCTAGGTTCCGGGGTAAGCACCGTTGTAGCTCCTGGTTTCGATCCTGCTGTCCCAAGGGTTCTCAGAGTCCCTCCTCTTTCAGGGTGTTGGATCAGACAAGGAGTTAACTGCTCCTGGTGTCAGTAACCTTGGTTGAACCATGCCTCACTGGTACCCTCTGAGCTGGGACAGGAAGCTGGGACAGGAAGGTGAACCTCAACACCCACCCCAGTATCTGTCGGGCACAAGTTACCCCCACACCCAGAGTCTGTGGGTCACATAGGGCCCTAAGGTGAGTGGTGAATCTAGGTAGCAACCTGTTTTGTGTGTCCAGGACACAGAGTATCACAAAGGGAAAATGGGCCTTTCTCAAGTCAGCCCTGTAAGTGGTGTCATCTCACTGCCGGGGACAATAGTTGGTCACATCGTCTTGTCTAGTTTCTCTAGTAAGAGCAACTGCCAGCCTCTTGCAGCTGAGCTGGAACACACAGCTTAGAGGCCAGGTTAGGAAGTCGTAAAACTTATTTTCAGAAACCAAAAGCAGACTCACAGCTGTTGAGTGGATGCCAGCTCATGGCGACCCCGCAGGACAGGGCAGAACTGCCCTGTGGGTGTCCGAGGCTGTCACTCTTTACGGGAGTGGGAAAAAAATCCCCATCTTAGACACCCTATTAAGAATCAAATAGAATCACTGCCACCGAGACCATTCTGACTCAGAGGACTGCTCTGTGACAGGTAGGTTTCTTGTACCAACCTGGCCCATAAGAACAGTGGGATTAATCAGGTCATGGTCTGATTGCAGGACAAAGAGATAGATGGCTCAGCAAGCCCCCCCCCCCCTTGCTCTCTGCTGATTGGGTCAATTTGTAGCTGCTTTACTAGTTCTCTGCCTCAACTTGTGAGCTACACTACCTGTGGGACAGCCAACCCATGGATCGTGTCCCTAGAGCTGAGGCTCCTTCAAGACCTGCTTCCCCACGCTGCTGGTGTGTATGTCGCTTGACCTTGAAGCTGGTAGATCCTGTTGTCTTGTATGGCTTGAGTTCGATAACCCATCAGACCAGCCTCCCTAAGCTCCTGAGCGGCTGACTGTTGGTGACCTGCCCTGCTGTTTGCTGCCTGAGGGCAGACTCTGCCTGCATTGCCTGAGAGAGGACCAGCTGTCGCTTCCTTGACCTTGGCCCCGGCAGCCCTGGCGAGTTGAAGGACTTCCAGTATATTAGCTGTTCCACAGAAGTGAGTTGAACTGAGCCCTCGGTACTGCTGTGTGGACTCATTAGCTGTTATAGTCCTTCTCTCTGTATAAACTTATCCACATATGTAAAACCACAAGCGTCCTGGTTGTGTTGCTCTAGAGAACCCTGCTTAGCACACACTCCTGTGGGTTTCTGAGACTGTAATGCTCTCCAGGAACAGAAAGCCTCACCTGGCCCCGTGAAGTGACTGGGGGCTTGGGCGACTGTCCTTGTTAGTAGCCCTGCTTGTGACCAAGGCCAATAGGAGCTTGAGGGGAGGGGAAGGCTGCTATCAGGGAGCATCGGTTTGCTGGCGGTGGGTCTGTTTAGTAGTCTAGTTCAGTCTAAACTGCTTTGAGCAATGGGTTCAGTGTGTCAGAGTCCGGTTCTCTTGTCTGCCTGTTTCTCCCCCCCCCCACCCCCAGTTATTGTGAGACAGGGCAGGCAACAACCAAAGTACCCAGCCCCTGAACTAGGTGCTCCAGGTTAGCACACTGGTCAAAAACATGCTGGCACCCAGGCACAGGCTTTGCCTTCTCATCACCAAGCAGAGAGGACCCCGGACTTCTGTCCACTATGGGTGGGTGGGGTTGGTCTCCCCTGGAGACCTACCCCTTGTGACCCCAAGGGCCTTTCAGACCTGGGCTCCTCAGCTGTTGGAAGAGGCCTAGAACAGCAGGTCCGCCCTGACAAAGGGGTCCAAGACGGAGTCTGTGCAGGACAGGGCCAGGGGAGCCTGGGCTTGAGCCTTTGGCCTGTGGTGGGCAGGCCCATGCTTGGCCTACAGCACCACTGTCCACACAGTGGCAGGATGGCTGCCCTGGAGCCCAGGGGGCCCATGAGGGCCTCCCAGCTGCTCTGTGCCAAGTGCTGCTCTGGGGTTGGGAGGCCTGGACAGAGCGTTTTAGCTAAAATAAACATACCATTTCACGATGCTGCATGCATGGGAAATTCAGAGACTGAGTGGCTGTGAGGGGCAGGGAACATTCCAGAAGTCCTAGTGGAGACATGGCAGGGCCACCCTGGAGGAGGGTGCCCACGAGGCTCTGAGAAGGGTGGGGCGGGGGGTGGGGGGAAAGGAGGCAGGTCAGCCCAGTCCTGAGCACTGTGGGTGTCTTCCTGCAGGGACTGGGCTTGAGGTCACTTGCCTGAAGGAAGCGCCCGCACCCTGTTCCCCATACGCTCACTGGCTTCTGGGCCTGGCTGCTCTTCCGGCCAGCGCCCCACAGTGCACTTAGTGTTCTCTGCACCGCAGTTCTGGCATGGCAGCTCTTGGCTGGCCAACTGGATCTTCCAGGTGGTGGGCCGGACCACAGCTCAGCCAGGTGTCTTGGTGCTCGCCACTTTTCAGCTCTTTAACCCCTGCGTGGGGACTTGCCCAGGGCTCGCAGCTCCAGTTCCTGAGCGAAAGAGAGACATGGGCTTCTTGGCAGGTGGAGAGAGGGGCGGAGGACTGGGCACCCTGGGCAGGGGAGGGGCTGCTGAGGTGTGTGGAGGGTGTATGCTACAGGACTGGTCCCTGCTTGCCCGATAACATCTGCCCAGCATTCCTGGGCTGCAGTGAGTCAGCAGGAGAGGGGTGTGTGTGTGCGCATGCGTGCGTGTGTGCGTGTCAGCACCTGGAGGTGTGTGTGTGTGCGCACATGCGTGCGGAGTGAGGGTATGTGCACGTGAATGTATGCACATATGCTAGTGTATGTATGTGCCAGTGAAGGTGTGATTGTGTGCACACATGAGTGTGAGTGTGTGCTATGTGCGTGTACTTGTGAAAGTAAATGTATGAGTGTGCGCTCACATTTGAATGTGTGCATGCATGGACGTGGAGGTATGTGAATGTGCACAAGTGTGTGCGCATGTGAGTGTGTGCACCCATTTGAATGTGTACATGCATGAACATGGACATGCATGTATGTGAGTGTGCACATGTATGTCTGTTTTCCTGGCACAACAGGCAGCCTGGGCCTGGAGTATTCTGGGAGTCCTGAGTCTTCCTCTGGGTCCCAAGCCTGCAGCACATGTGACAAGCACCTGATGCTACCACATCTCTGGTCTCTGAAAGTGGACCCTGAGGTCAGTCTATCCTGAGCCTACTATGGCCACTAGTCACCCTGTCTGCTGTGGGCAGGGGCCACATTTGACTGAGCACTCCCACGTCAGCTTGAGCCTATGCCTGTCTCACCAAGAGGCAGCCAGCCAGCCCACAGCTGGCTCTCCAAGCCTGGTCCTTGGGCCTCAGAAGTTCCCTAGTGCTCTTCTGTGTGCTGCCATGGTCTCCCACCCAGAAGCTCGAGAAGAACGTTACTGGTTGCTGGCCCCGGGCGGGCAGGGGCGGGAGAATGCTTTGGTGGCCTGAGAGCACCCCAAAATCATGACCCTCTTGGAAACCATGGGGAAAGTCCTGATTTGTCTTGCAAGGTCGCTGTGAGTCGAATCAGCTCAGTATTAGATTTGTTTGGGTTTGAGAAATAGCATTTCTGTGCACTGTGATTGCAACACAGCAGACATACTTGGGACACACTGCAGTACCTTCCCCAAAGTAACAAACAATCTCTGGCCATATAAACCTAGCACCAGCCAAGACCCAGGATGGGGCTCCAAGTGCAAAGGCACTGGGCTTCGCCAGCCCCTGGCAGGTCCCCAGAGCTGGAGTTCACATGAAGCCCTAAGCTGCCTTGCAAGCTACATCCTGCAGCCTCCCCAAATCTGAGACACCCCATCTCCAGACTCTCCCACCCCCCACCCTTCAGGCTGCCAGTGGCTAGAAGCCCCCACACCCATAGGCAGTGGGTGCTGCCAGGCATTGTCAAGCTAAGAGTCACCAGGATGCCCTCTGCAACAAAACAAACTTGGCATGGCCCACCTATATGCTCTCAACAGGTTCATTTGAGGTCATCTTTACAGACGGATCCACCCATCGTGATGGTCTTGGTCTTATTCAACGGGTGTAAATTTTCATGTCTTTTATCAGGGACATTCCTGATGACATGTCTGAAGGAGTCTCCTAGCCCTGTGTCTGAGGAGCCCGTGGCTGTGCTTCTCCCCAGAGGCCTGTGTCTGGGGAGCCCTGTGACTGTGCTTCTCCCCAGAGGCCTGTGTCTGGGGAGCCCTGTGACTGTGCTTCTCCCCAGGCATCCTCTCTATAAGGAGCACTGTGGCTGTACTTCTCTGTGGGCATATCTATTCTTCTGGGGTCCACGGCACATTCCACATCCATGTCCACACCCTCCCTCACACACCGGTCTTCTCCAGGTCCCTTACTCACAGCCCTTTTCCAGGCGCTTGTGCACTGAGTGAAAGCAGCGTTGCTTGGCCCAGGTGACCTTGTTCTCAACGTGACACCACCTGCTGTCAGACTCTCTCCAGGACTCAACGGGCTTGAGCCCTGCTGCCCTGGGCATTTGTTGTCAGGCCCAATCCTTGCCACCCCGTGTCCAGCTGAGCCCACTCAGCCCAGTCCTGGGCCTGCCAGACAGTTGTTAGTCTGTTCGCCACCGGCTCCTTGCTGGGCCCTGCACTCTGGATCTGCTGTGGATTTAGGGGTCGTGACCAGTGCCACCATTTTCCTGCATATCTCTCTGTGAAAGCAGTTCTCCTTGGAGCTGAAAGTCACCTGTTTCCCCTGCAGATGTGGCTTCCACAGAAGGAAGACCTGCTTCATGACTTATTATGTCCATGAGCTCAGGAAGGTGGCAGTCCCTTCATGTTTCCACGTGCACATGCCAGTGCTGGGACCATACGGCTCACCGGCATCCCAAGCCTTGTCTGCTGCATCTGCTCACTGTGTAGCTCTTTCTAATCCATGCTGCGAGGCAGAGCTGCACTGCTATCCTGTCCCGGCATTCAGGAGGCCTGAGAAAATGTCATCAAAGACCAGTCCTGAAGGAAAGAGAGTGGAAGCCTCACCTGGGACCCAGCACCAGGGCAGCGGAGCACATGCTGATGCTGCTCTGTGGAGCGCAGGGTGAGCATGTGGGGAAGCCAAGCGCTCCAAGATTCAGAAGGCAATGCCAGGATGGGCCCAGAGCTCTTCCAGGGTGTTGAAATCATTTAAGAGGACACTTAGAAATCACTGGAAACACAACAACACAGATGCAGCCAGATGCTGACCTCCAAGCAGTCACCAGGGCAGAAGCAGAAGCCAGTAAGTCATGAGTTTTGGACAGCCACTTGCTGCACCCCAGACAATACATGGAAATCTCATGTGGAAAGACAGGGGAGGGCTCTGGAAGTACTTCCACAGAGCTCTTCTTCCTGAGACAGTGGCGACACCTGAGTGACGACATGTAAAGACAGCCAAGGGCCTTGACAGACTCATCTGATAACTTAGAGACGACCTTCATGGAGAAGGGCAACGATCACACTCTTGTGTGGAAAGACACATGACTCCATCAAGTCTTTCCCAGAAACAATCATCCAAGGGTGTCCCAGACCTCTGAACTCAGCTCCCTGGTCCTGAGACCAGGACTAGGTGGTGCCCGGCTGCCCCTTCCCCTGACTCTGAAAGGTTCCCATTGGAAGGTCCTGGAGAGAGCAGGAGAAAAAGGAGAACCCCAGAGCACATGGACCAGCCTCGCTGGTCTGATGGAGACTGGGGGACCCTCAGCTGCCCTTCTGTCCGGATAGGGAACCCCCCGCCCCCTATGTGTAAGGGCACAGTGCCCTGGGAGGGTGTGCTCACTCCTCAGGGTGATCAAAGGGCAGCGCTGACCCGGCATGAGTTCAGAAGGCGGGACGGCTGGAGAAGACGGAAGGAGAGGAAGAGGACGCAGAGTGCCGGGAATCAAGGCTGCTCCACACTGGGCGGGACCATCGATGTGGTGGAGCGGGGATGGGTGTGGGTGTGCACTGCAGAGTGGAAACCTGATCTGCACTGCAGACCTTCCCTGGATTCATAGTAACAAGAATGCGAGTGTATTTCCCTTCCTGACGTTGAGGACCAGCTCCACAGAAGGGCCCTCGGCTAGCAGCAGCCCACGAAGACCAGTCTCCCCTTGTCCAGTGTGGAAGAAGACGGCTTACTAGAGATGGCGTCACGGGAGGATTTGTAAGAGTGAAGAACAGAAATGTTTTTAATTATTGCAAATCAGAAAGAAAAGAGCTCGCTGAAAATAAAATGGAGCCATTTTGTAATCACTGGGACATCTTTTCATTAGTTCATTTTTATTTATAGCACTTATTACAAAACAGTGTCAGGCAGAAACGTGAGCACTTAAAGCAAAACTGCGGAGGGTGTTTTGTGGCGAGAGTGACCGACACCCCCTTTCAGTAGACTGCTGGCCCAGGGACGCACCTTCTCTGTTGGAGAGTGTGTGGAGGACTCTCTTTGAAGGAAGAGCCGGTCACACACCGGAGCATCGACGGGGGACACCAGTGCAGGCCATCTGACCTCCTGTGTGTGTTTGCCTGGTCCTGAAGATGCCCCCTTCCCCGAAAACCGAGGCTCCTCTCTGTTAGCTCTGCCAGTGTCGGCAGCCTTCCGCACTCTCTGCTGTGCATGTGTTCTATATTTGGGGGATATGACACTCAGGATGGGTGAATCTATAGAGACAACAACTAAATTTCCCGGCAAGGGTGTGTGTGGGGGGCGCCTAATGACACAGAGCACAAGCAGGAAGGGGATGTTTTGAAACTTATTGTGACAGCAATTGCACACTTCTTGACATGATTGAACTCTTGAATTGTATGTCTGGATCGGGTCCTACTAAAGTGCTTTATAAAATAAATGAATGAAAATTAGACAAAAAAAGAGGGAGTGACTGCAAGTGGCCTTTGCCTTCTAGTTCCTTCCTCTCTTTCCTTCTGGCTTCCTCCTGTCTCACTATCATGCTCAGCCTTCATTTGAGTTTCAGTATTTCTTCTCTGTTACACTGTCCTTACTTAAGCCTTATCAGGCCCCCCACACCCTCCTTGCCACCGATTCTAGATTGTTGTTCCCCCAATCACTGAGCCTGTTCATGCCCCCCTTCCTCTCTCCCTTCCCTGCATCCCCCAGGAACCATCAGTCCAGTCGTTCTCTCCTCCTGACTGCCCATCTAGGAGTGCTCCCTTCTTGAGGAAGGAACTAGAAGGCAAAGGGCACTTGCAGAGGTCTAAACACAGACATGTACATATGCAAATATAATCATATATTACAAGGAGGGAATAAACCCAGGTATATATATTTATAGGTTTAGTACTAAGGTAGAAGCTGGACCTTGGGCCCCCACCCAGGCACTCCCTCAATGCAAGAACACTTTGTTCTGTGAATCTGGTATTCCATAGTGCTCACTGGCCCAACACGATCACTGAAGTCAAATAGATCCATAAGCAAATGTGGTGAAGAAAATTGATGGTGCCAGCTACCAAAGGATGTAGAGTCTGGGGTCACAAAATCTGAAGATAAGCAAACAGCCATCCAACTGAGAAGTATCCAAGCCCACACAAAAGAAGCACACCAGCCAGTGTCATCATGAGGTATTGAAAGGACCGGATCTCAGTCATCAAACATGAAAGAAAAGTATCACTGTGTGCTCACCTTCCTGAGAAGATCTCTGAGGACATGTGGGGGTATGAGCAAGAGTGGTGAAGAGAGCTGACGGTACCCGGCTATCAAAAGATAGAACGTCTGAGGACTTAAAAGTCTGAGAGTGAGCAAAGGGTCATATAGCCCAGGAACAACAAAGCCCACCATAGAAGAAGCACACCAGCCTGTGTGACCATGAGGTGTGGAAAGAACCAGATATCAGGCATCAAAGAACAAAAATCATATCATTATGTGCCCACCCTCCCAAGATGATCGCTGAAGACAAAAGGGAGCAGAGGCAGACAAAACGGAGGAATCTGATGGTGCCCAGTTACCAAGCGAAAAAGTATCTGGGAACTTAAAGGATTGAAGGTGAACAAGTGGCCATCTAGCCCAGAAGCAGTAAAGCCCACATGGAAGAAACACACTAGCCTGTGTGATCACAAGAGGTCGAAGGGAGCAGATATCAAAGAACAAGAATCACATCACTACGAATGAGGGGGAGAGCAGGGTGGGGAACCCAAGGCCCACTTGTGGGCAGTTGGACACCCTCTTACAGGGGAGTCGTGGGGAAGAGACAGGCCAGTCACGGTGCAGTGAGGTGGCGATGAAGCATACAACTTTCCTCTAGTTCCTGAAGGCTTCCTTCCCCCAACTATCACGGTCCCATTTCTACCTTACAAATCCAGCTGTACTGGAGGAGGTACACTGGTAGAGATGGGAAATGGAAATACGAGGAACCCAGAACAGATGAACACCTTGAGGCCAGTAGTCAGAGTGGAGCTACTGGATGGGTGGAGGGAAGGTGGGATAGAGAGGGGAAGCCAACTACAAGGATCTACACATACCCCCCCCCCCCACTGGGAGGAGAGATGTTGGAGGCGTGGATGAAGGGAGATATTGGGCAGTGTAAAATATGACAAAACAATAATAATTTATAAAGTATTGAGGGTTGGTGGGGGAGTGGGGAGCAAGAATGGAGGAGAGAGGGTGAGGAGCTGAGGATGTCAAGGACTCAAGTGGAAAAGCGGATCTTTGAAGGATGATGGTGACAGCAGGCATGGGGAGGTGCTTGGCACAGTCGATGTCTTTATGCATTGTGAAAAGCGATGTATGAGCCCCCAATAAAATGATTTAGAAAGACAAAACAAAATACTCCCAGGTGTAACTCACTTGATCAATTCAACTATAAATATTTATTTAAAAATCAAGAGATGATATATTCTGAAGTTTGCCGGTCCTCCCTACTTTCTTCAAGCAAGATTGTGCTATTTGCATATGACAGGTAGCACATGAGCATTCCTCTACCTCAAATATTGTTTTCTTCATAAAATAATCCAGTTCTCAGATTGCTTGCCTATCATATAAATTAAATGAGTGTGGTGAAAGGAAGCAACATGCTTCCTGATTTTAAACTATCCAGTAACCCTTTGTTATTTTGGAATTGCTCTATGAGCAGACTTAACTGTTCTGGAATTGCTATTAAAAAAATCAAGTAAGCATAGTTTTTATAATCCACAAAATAAGCTACCTTTGTAAAATCAATAAAATATTGCTACATAGCTTTCTGATGTTCTCTACTTCCATGCAGTATCCATCTGATGCGCGCAATGATGTCCTATATGCCAAATCCTCTTTTGAATATGGTTTGCTGTTCTGGCCCTCCTTGATGATATCTTGATGCAACCTTTTTTTTCAACAAATTGTTCAGAAAACCGTTTTGCCTTCAACAAATTGTTCTTGCACGTGAAAAAAAAAAAAAAAGAGGGAGCGACAAGAGGTCACAGCATTCTCCTGCAGTCTCACGGCCAGGGGGTGGTGGCCACGTCCCAGGCTCTCCCTGAGGCTCTAGGGTCTGCTTTCCTGCAGCACTGGGGAGAGAGGTTGATGCTCACAGGGAAAGGAAGCGGGTGGGGGCTGCATCCACTCCTACTTGGGGCAGCAACACCTCCTCCCAGCACACACACACACACACACACACACACACACACACACACCCTCCCGCTACTGAGGGAGCTGCTCCCAGGCCCTCACTCCTGAGGGAACTGACGTTATAGCCGTGGGTCCCAGGCCTTTCTTCCATAGACCACTGAGCGCTCAGAGTCGCCCCCTAAGGTTGGCAGGGCGTCCTAGCCGTTTCCACCCCAGGGGCTCACTTACACAGTCTGTGGCCCTCAGTGCCTTTACTCTCCACAGCATTCCTGGGCACTGCAGCCTGGATTCCACTCTACCCGTGAGGAAGCTCTGCTTGGGGAATGGGCAGGCTTGGGCAGGGACCTCTCCGCCCCCTGGACCAGACACCTTGTCGGTACCCTCGGGTGAGAGTTGCTCCTGGGGACACTCTCTGTTGCAGGAGGTGGGCCCCCCTGGGTGCAGGGGTGAAAATGGGTGTGCAGGGGTGAAGGTGGTGTATAGGGGTGAAGAGTGGGGTATGTAGGGGTGTAGGGGTGAGAGTGGGTGTGTGGGTGTGATGGTGGGTGTGCAGGGGTGAGGAGTGGATGTGTAGGGGTGAGGGTGTGAGTGCAGGGGTGAGGGTGGATGTGTAGGGGTGAGGGTGGGTGCAGGGGTGAAGGTGAGTGTGCAGCAGTGAGGGGTAGGTGCATGTGTAGGGATGAGGGGTAGGTGTGCAGGGGTGAAGAGTGGGGTA
>PVJH01022602.1:0-36350 GCA_004026705.1 Nesogale talazaci
GCCCGATGCTAATGTATGCCTGAAGAACATCCCTTACTGAGGGGAGATGGAGCCCTTGGCCTTTGGACCCCACTGAACATCTCATTGTCTGATGGCTGCCTCTTTGTGAGTCACTTTGATTTTTAAAACAGATACTTTGGTTCAATAAATTATAACTAGTAATTTTGAAAACTTTACTTTTCTCTCTTTAAAAAAAAAATACAACTTATCAAGAGTGAAAAAAAAAATGTACCATGTGTTCCAGCAGAACATATGTACATGGGTGATGCGTGTGTGCCTCAGAAACACAACTAAAATGCCCATCAAAAGTATAGAAGTGGCACAATTTTGTTTTACATTCTTTGGGCATGTTATCAGAAAGAACTAGACTTTATGACATCGAGGGTCAGTGAAAAGGTGTAAGACTATATCCGTGAGATGGATTGACAGAGTAGCTGCAGCAATGCACTCAAACACGGCAGTGATTTTGAGAATGGAGAGGGCGCAGGCAGCATTGCACACAGTCGCACATGGCATAGTCATGAGTTGCAATAGACTCAATAGCATTTCACCGCCCCTGCTCCATTCAGGGGATAATCGGTGTCCAGTGGTAGAATTCTCACCTTTGATTGAGGAAACTGGTTCAATTCTCAGGCAATGCACCTCCTTTATGGATACCATTGCTCTGATAATAAAGGCTTGTATATTTCTCTGATGCTGAACCGGTTTTAGGAGAGTTTCCAGATTAAAATGGACTAGGGAGAAAGGACTGGGGACTGAATTCCAAAAATTAGTCTGTGAAAGTCCTAGGGATTACCAGGGTTGAGTCAGTAACCACTCATAGAACAAGGACAGGAACAGAGAGCATTTCATTCTGCGGAGCACAATATTGCCAAGGATTGGGGAGGCTAACAATAATAATCGTATCAAAGAAGGACCTTTTGGCATTCCTGATGATTCTCTTCTAAAGTGATTAGACCCTGTGAACCTAAGGGAACCTACTGGGTAATATTTTCCCAGCATTGCCTTTGTTTTCCCTCTAACTTTTTGAGAGTCAGTGAAGATTTATAGAGCAGATCATCAGTTTCATTTTGAAGAATTGTTGAATAGTGCCGATGGTTTGCACATGTGATTGAAACCTAGCTCATTAGCTTGGAGATGGACCAATTTATATCCCCCTTGTGCTACATTCATCCTTCTACACGCTAAGCCAAGAATAAGATGCTTCTTCATCTTGCTTCTTTGTCTCCAGAGTAGGCAAGCCCATCTGAGTATCAGTTTGAAACTGGAAGCTCAGCCATCTTCCCCTCATCACTGGTTTTAATCCATTTCCTCTGTTCCAGAGCATATAATAAAGTACTAAATAAATTATACTGTTGCTATCAAAGAACCTGGGAAGATAAAGGGAAAGCAGAGGTGTGTTGAGCAACACGGCCCTTTTAAGTTTGTCTCCCACCTTCACTGCTTTATCACATTAGTTACACAACTGCCTATCCATTGCCACTTTCATATGGCTAAGCTAATGCTAAGTGACTAAGAAACTTGCCCCAATGTGCCCAAGCTCCTTGTAAATTCCATATTTTACTCAATGATATCTATACTTTCTGACAATATACAGCATCTTTCAAAAATATGGCAAAATTAAAGCAGACAGTAAGTGTATGAACATAAAATGAGGGCATATGAGTAGAATCACTTGCTAGCAATGTAGGTGACATGTCAAGTGATTTGATGTCATGGACTCTGGAAATGCACAGGGCACTCTGGTGGCCTAGTGGTTAAGCATGGAACTGTGATCCCCAAGGTCTGCAGTTTGAAAGTGCCAGCCGCGCCTTGGCCAAAAAGCAAACACAACAAAGCAAGCGGGCTTTCTGGTTATGTTATAAGCTACAGGCTCAGAAACCCCCAAGGGCAGTTCTACTCTGTCCTGTAGTCACTCTGCATTGGCATCAATGCCAAGGCAGTGAAATGTCTTCCTTTTTTTCTTTTTTTGTAACACACAACAGGCTCATCTATCCACGAAGAAAAGAATTCTCTCCAATTGGATATAATCTCTTTAGCTTGAAAATGATTCCTGTTAATGAGAAGAAATAAAAGTAACGCTTCAATAATTTTTATCATTTATACTTTTAATAAACATGTTCACAATTATTTTTGGGAATGAGCTACTTTTTAATTGCCCATAAAGCATTTGTGGATTTGGATTTCCACTGCCAGAATTAGCTTTAGGACCAGTTAATCAATCATATCGACATATGTTTTATTGCACATATTCACATTTAAAAAAAATCCAGGTTATCTACTTTTTATTAAATTCTAAATAACAGTGATGATATCTGCCTATCAGACAGAGGGCAAATTTTATTTGTTAATCTCCAGCTTTGTAAAGGTAATGGTCCTCTCTGTGGCAGAGGTTGGGTGTGATTGAAAATTCTAACCCACTGCCAGTGAGTTCATGTTAACTCACAGGAACCCCATCTAGGGTTTCTTTATGGTTGTAGACAGCCTTCTTTTTCCCTGAAGTAGCAGCTGGTGGAGGTGAACTGCCAAACTTGTGAACACAACAGTGCCACCAGTGTTTGCTACTAGGCACTTTAGTTGAGTGAGATTTTCATGTTCAGGTTCTTCAGTTGCAACACAATTTCACTGTGTGGGCAATATTTACTCTGTGTTAGCCCATGGGCCTGGATGAGTACTATATCTAGGAGCCTGATTTTACTGTGAATAATAAAAACCTTTGCTCTGACCAAAGAATCTCAAGTCTTCTGCTACCACCTTGAAGCTGCATGGGTATTGCCCTTTAAGCTTGTAAGAAAGGTAAAACCTCCGACATTTCACGGTTAACAGTCTTGAACCTCTCGAGAATCACATGGGATTTTTCATCCTCTCTCTGAAAGCAACAGCTTTTTTTATTTTCCAGGAGATTATTGAGTCAGACCTATTATTTGTCAGTGAAAAAAAGAGGCAGATACAAGCATGAGAAGGAAATAAAACTAAACAGCAAATGCACTAACTAAATTAATGTCTGAAACATCATATATGATGATGAAACTAAAGATGGATGATAGATGTATGATCTAAACCCAAATTTCAAGCCCAATGACATCAAGTTAATAGAATACATTCAAACAGTGCCATTTAGTGGATTCTGACTTGTGACCATATCACATTGGGTACAATAGAACTACCCCAGTGGATTTCCAAAAATTTCCATCCTAACAGGGGCAAATAGCCTCATCTTTCTCTGTATATCAGAGGGTGGGTTTGAACCATCAACCTGGACATCACAATATAACACTTATCTGATACATGATAGACACATATAAAGATGATAATGATAGATAGATAGATGTAACTAGACAGACAAATCATTAGACTCTATAAATGGAGCATGTATATATATGTGTGTGTGTGTGTTTATTCATGTATTTCTAGATCTGAGCTTTGCATTAAAGTATAAGCTAAGAAAATATGCACAGAGGAATTCAAACTCATGCAATCAGAATTTATGTATTAAAGGGTGTGTTCCTCATCTTATTTTCTCAAGATGAAGATGAAGTAAGCTGATTTTCGTCTTTATTTATTTTTGTCTTCGATTTCTATCTTTGGTGAACCTTCAGGAAAAATGATGCTGTATGAAAATGAGATCTAAAATTGGCTCATTCATTCCAATTTTATTGCTTGTTCCCTAACAGAAAAATGGAAGAGCAATAAATGATCTCTCGCCTCAATGTTATCAATTTGTATTCACTATGCTTTATATTTCCAATTCAGACATGCTGTGTCCTGACCTTCCTTCTAGTTTAATTCCATTATATTTTTAGCTTTTTATCTCATGGTCTCAAAGACTTCTGGAGCACTTCACAGCTTTCTGAGCTTACACCTCATGAAACTCTCTACCACTAAGCTTAGATTTGACACAAAGCACTCAAGTACAATGAAAACTTCTGTTGCACAAACCTCAGATAGTTTGGGGGCTTTTTTCCTTTGGACTTTGGGTTTCTTTCATCATGTTTGTATATCAGTAGTAATCTACACAAGGGAAATAAATTCAGACAGAAAATTAATCTTTCTCTAATCTCCAAAGGATCCTTGCAACATGTACTATCTCCACCTAATGTTTAATTTCCCCTAAGCCAGTGACCGTATAAAAGAGCCTCTCTGTGTGGGATTGGGTATTGCATGAGTCTCAGAAGGGAGCTTCACAAGACACAATCCCCCCAAGTCTCCAAAATCTTTTTTTGCCCTCCAAAATCTTATGATTCTGCTCACCTGTGTTTCTGATACCACTCCCTCACACACAATTTTATTCATTTTTCTCTTATTTAAACTCAGTCCAGGGACTGGTTGGTTCCTATGCAGCACAAGTTGTTAAGAACTCATGTACCAACAGAAGGATTGTCCTATGCAGCACAAGTTGTTAAGAACTCATGTACCAACAGAAGGATTGTCCATTAACCCCCCTTTCAGTGTATCTTGAAACAAAAGTAGGAAGACCTGTTTCTGAAATTTCATAGCAATGAAACCCCATGAAGCACAGTTGTACTCTGTAACTATAGGATCCTCATGAGATAGAATTGATCCTATTGTTTTATTAATATTATTATTTAGGTACTAATAAGAAGACTTGGGCTCATACCTAGTGCCATTGAAATAAATCCAACTAATAGACCCATGCAATTTCAAAAGCTGTAAATCTTTATGAGATCAGATAGCTCATAGTCCTCCCTCAAGTGGCTGGTAGGTCTGAATGGATGACGTTGTAGTCAACAGTCGAAGGCTTAGCCAATGGTGCTAAGAGGGCTAAAGTCTCCATGGCTTCATATCTTGTTCTCAAAAAGCAGGGGTCTAACCACGTCTACCACTTCCTGTTTCATTATCCTTGTTCTAGGGACTCCAAACTTTTTGTTATCATATTAATTATTTATTATAGTATGCCTTTATTAGCATAATTTCAGTTTCTAAATTTTAAAAATGTGCCTTACTTACATTTCAAGTGGATACAGAATTTTACTCCTAACTTAAGACCACTTCAAGTTCTTTTTTTTCATCCTTGACTTCATTATTTTTTCATGTTACTTTGGATTCAGTTTAATTTTCCAGAAATATATATCTGTAGATGTAATTAGGAAAAGGAGAGCCATTTGCAAAATTACTCTTTGAATAAGAAAGTTAAAAATTTAAATTCTGTACATCACAAATCTATCATGGAGCAATTTATCACCTATATGGTCCTGACTCAGGAAGTTTATTATTTCTGCTCCTTATACTTCTTATGTTTAGAAGCTACACACACACACACACACACACACACAGTGAGGAGTGAGAAAGAGAGAGAGAGAGAGAATTGCTTGAGAACAGAGCAAAGTGTCTTTTCCATGTATATTAAAATTTTTCTAAGTGTCACCAACATCCACATCTAGGTTTAACCTGTCCCTTCTTACTTTGAAATTTCTACTCTTTTTATTTTTATAATCCCCTGGATTTTAGGGTTTTTTTGGGGGGTGGCTTCCCTTGTTTATTTCTGTTCTCAGCACATTTGGAGAGCAGTTACACCTAGCATTTTGTCGTTTCCCTAAATAATAAAGCCTTTCCTTGATCCAGATGTCAACTCTGGGGCTTTCCTGAAGTGTTCTTGATGATGTGTTCCTAAAAATCCCAGGACTCTCACTTCAGTTTTATGTAGCAGAACTATTTTAAACATGCAGTAAGAGCATGGTTCTAATAGATCTGACTCTTTACCTAAATTCTCAAAACCATATTGTAGGTTATATGATGATACACAGAGAAAATATGGAAGATGTCAAGGCTTTTATTTTGTTTTAATTCAGAATCAATGTTCATGGACATCGGAGTCAATAAATCAAATGACACATTGCTTTGGGTAAATCTGCTGCACAAGACCTCTTTAGAGTGTTGAGGGAAAAGGATGTCACTTTAAGGGTTAATGTGTGCTTGCCCCAAGCTATAACACTTCCATTCAACTGACATGCAAGCTAAAGTTAAATGTTGAATAAAGAAGAAACTATGCAGTTGAATTATGATATTAATAAAGAGTATTGAAAGTACCATAGGCTGTCAAAAGTCCAAGCAAATTTGTCTTGGATAACAGCCAGAGTGCTCTTTGGAAGCAAGGGTTGTGAGACTCATGTCACGTCCCTTGAACATGTTATCCAGAGATAGGACATCATGCTTGGTTAAGTGAGCTAGAGGCTGCCACAATGGGCTCAAGGCTCAGCACCATTGTGAGGACAGCCCAGGATTGCTGTCAACATGATGGCTACGAGTCAGAACTGACACGGGGATGTCTGAAAACAAGTCCTCACTAAAAGTTTTTTCTTTCAATTATTCAACAAATATACCAATGTGCACATTACGCATGCTCCAAGAATGTGGAGATATATTAGTGTATAGATTATATATAGTTACTGTGCTCTTTGACTTTATTGCTTCTCTAAATGTCAAATGAATTCATCTATCTCACCCCTTTCTCACCTATTGTCTAGTGGATCTTTCCCAAGGTCTGTGGCGTGTGTAGTTACCTTAGGGTCAATTTTCACTGCTGGAGAGTCACTCCATATACGGATCATAGCAGGCATATAGGGATTTCAAGACTGTGACCTTTCACTGGACAATTTACAAAAATAAGATGTAAATATTTCCATGACTGAAATGTTTAGAAAAATACTTGCTAGATCAAAGTTTCATAAGACAGTTTTTATGGTTGTAAGCTATTTAAGAAAGAATCACTCGAAGGTGAAGTGGAAATTATTTTTAAAGGCTTTTGATGAGTTATTATCATGTAATTCACATAACATTCAATCATATTTTAAAAAGTGTACAATCATCACCACAATCAATTTTAGAGCGTTTGCTCCTTTCTGGCACTCATTCTTATTAGCTTTCTCTTTCTCCCACCTGCCCACTTTTTGTCTCTACAGACTCCCATGTCCTGGATGTCATACACAGAAAACATTCAAAAGAAATAAAACAGCAAAGTGGGACTCAATTTTAAGTACAAAGAGTGAGGCATAAAACTGAAATTACCTGCAGGTAAATAAGTTGAAGCAAACGGATTGTTGAGGATTTGGTTCTGACTCCTGATGACTCCACGGCCTGCAGAGTAGGACTGTTCCCAGGCAGAGTCTGCAGTCAATTGCTGTGCCTTTCTTCCGTGGAACCCCTGGATGGGTTCCAACTTCCAGTCTTTAAAAAAAATAGTTTTATTGGCATATATTTCACACATCATGCCATTTGATCATATTACGAAGAGTTCTTTAACCATCAATTCTTTTATTTATTGTCAGCTCCCCATTTCACTCCAATCTCCCCTGTCTCCCTGGCGACTGGTTCTGTAGAGATACCTATTCTGGATTTCATATACAGGAAATCACGCAAAACCCAAATAAGAAACAAACAAACAAATGAGTCAACGATAATGACAAAGCAAAGTAGAGAAAATGATCAGTGTACAAAAGCAGGAAATTTTAAAACTAACAATCTTTAAATGGGCCAAAGGGGAGGTTAGATGATAAGGTATTACATTTTAACATAACTACATGTGCCATAATCTGCTCTCTCTGTCTCATAGCATGGCTAGTCACATCCCTGGAGTATGATCAGAGGGAATTCACTGGAGACCTGATCCATACGAGGGTGCTACAAATGAGTGTTGAGCCTCAACTGCCATCCACAACCTGATGTGAAGGAGTTTTGATAGAATATCATAACAACTGGGCTCTTTTTTGCAAAATAAGTTCCGGTGATGCAGAAAAGCCACTTCATCTTTGGAATTTCAACATCTTTATCTGTTAAGTGAAGGATTGGTGTGAATGTTCACTTAGGTCTCCGGTCTAATATCCAATGATTCTAAATACAAGAGTACTGCAAGTTTGAAATACTGATCTAATTGCTCTTTAAAAAATCATTTTACTGGGGCTCACACACCTCTTATCACAATCCATCGATATATCCATTGAATGCAAGGCACATTTGTATCTCTGATGCCATCATTATTCTCAAAACGTCTACCTTCTACTTAAGCCCCTGGTGTTGACTCCTCCTTTTTCCACTCCATCCCCACTCACCCCTCTCACATAAACCTTGATAATTTATAAATTATTATAATTGTGTTTTGTCAAACACTGTCCAATGTGTCTCTTTGCCCACTTTCCCATTGTCCATATCCCAGAGAGGAGGTTGTACATAGATCCTTAAACTCAGTTCTCCATTTCTGCTCCACCCACCCTCCCTCCATCTGGTGTCACCACTCTCCCCACTCATCCCAAAGGGATTATCTGTTCTGGATTCCCCATGTATCTGCTTCCTATCTGTACCAGTGTACATCCTCTGGTCCAACTGGATTTGTAAGGTAGAATTCATATCTTGATAGTGGACAGGAGGATGCTTTTAAGAACCAGAGGTAAGTTTCATATTTCTTCGTTGCTACATTGAACCCTGATTGGCTTGTCTCTCCCCGCCTCCCCCCCCCCATTCTGTAAAGGAATGTTGCATCGCCTGCAGATGAACTTTGGGTCCCCAATCTGTACCCCTGCTCATTTAAAATGATATAATTTTTAGTTCTTTGATGCCTGATACCTGATCGCTTTGAAGTCTTTTGATCCCACAGACAGGTGTGCTTCTTCTATGTGGGGTTTGTTGCTTCTGAGCTAAATAGCCACTTGTTTACCTTGACACCTTTAATACCCCAGATGCTATATCTTTTGATAGCTGGACACCATCAGCTTTCTTCATCACAATTGCTTATATACACCTTTGTCTTTAGCAATCATATCAGGAAGGTGGGCATGCTATGATATGATTTTGTTCTTGATACCTGATAAGTGCTTTCTTGTGGAAGATACCTTGTGGTTACACAGACTGGTGTGATTCTTCCATGTGGGCTTTGTTGCTTCTGAGTCATATGGCTGGACATTTTGTGAATATAAAAGTTCAATCCACAGATACAGGAGGATTCATGGGAATCCAGAAGTTGTGCTAAAATTAGCCCACCACCACAGCCAGGGATGAGGACCAAGATTATAGTTATGGGAAATAGGTAGCTATTTGTCAGTCTCATACAGCAGCTATCTTTCTCCATGAGGTCAGATTCTATGTCGTCAAACGGAGGGGTCTGCCTTGGGATTTTTTTCTCTACATTGTGATCAAATTTCCCAATTTATCAGCTTGATTAGGTTGAAACATTCAATCTGTGAATGAAGATGCAGGTCTACTAAGCTTAGTATTCAGATCCAGACATCAGAGAATCCATACTAGAATCATGTGCCTATGATGACAACGTGTCTTTTCTATACACTGTAGGGATCCGCCATCCTAATGTTGTCGTCTGCAGAGCACGAGGCAATTAAACATGGACTATAAAATCATGATCATGTTAGCAGAGATGCTGACTGGAGGATTGCCCTTCCCAGACAATGATATGGAAGAAACAGGAGCTATTCGTACAGTGTAAAGTATATTAACTTAAAGAAAAAGAATGTTTATGTATAAAATTATTTCCCTGCAAAGTTGTCTTGGGGATGAATATTCAGTATCCATTTAAATAGTCATTGAAACCCAATTACTAGATGCTGTTTTTTAGGGTTTTTTTTTGAGGGGTGGGTATTTTTCTCTTAAATAATTGTTCACATTTCTCCTGTGATTTTTGTTAGAAATCGGCCTTTCTTCGTCTTCATACTGTCTGTGATAAACCACAAAGCTAGTCTTCAGCTTGTTCTTAGGTTTATAATGAATAATGTCATAAACTTGACATGATCCCCAGTCTCTGCTGACTTTCACAAGGTACAGAGTCAATAACAGAGGTCCAGTTCTCTGTTTTCTTAGACAAACTAAATGTCCCCCAAATCAGTAAGTTCACCTTCAATAGACCTTGGCCCAACATGAAATTGCATAGAAAACTATCCTCTGACAGGAATGCTATTATAAAACAAGTCCCTAAATCAAGGGTTGCAATTCATTGTCCACCTATCCTTTGCTGTATTTAGAAATATGCACTGTTCAGCATGTAATCTACTTCACTGTACCCCAAACCTGTGCTAACAAGATTTTTCATGGCTATACTATAAACAGATGCATATACAAAGCACTGTGCATGTTTATTATATTTATTATCACCCGCGCTTATGATTTCAGTCTCTCAGGCAGTTTGTAATGCTGTAAAATGACTAAAGATTTGCAGACTTTATAACATTGAGCAACAGTAATTTTCCTTGATTATATACAAGTGATGTGAAAGAGTATACTGGATACAAATAAATCATTTTTTATTTTCTGTTTAGTGCTGTAATATCAAAGGTTGTATCAAGCGATGGTTATTGGGTGTCTAGAAATTAGTGTACCACAGCAGTGATCTAAAAAATATGATAAATATTTATGAGCCTTTGGCCTACATGTTTGTGTAAATTTCATGTTTCCAAATTTTATTTGTTATGCAAAATAGCCACAATAGTGATAATAGCAAAATAATGATAATTTAGGCTCCCTTAAAAGTTATCTTAGAGTGTCCTGCTGGTGCTATGATCAAATGGTATTCACTCCTCA
Organism: Nesogale talazaci; assembly: GCA_004026705.1. Classification (NCBI taxonomy): domain Eukaryota; kingdom Metazoa; phylum Chordata; class Mammalia; order Afrosoricida; family Tenrecidae; genus Nesogale; species Nesogale talazaci. The sequence continues at coordinate 10,540 of PVJH01022602.1, forward strand.
TCTACTCCATAGAACAAAAACCCTGTTAATCTGGTCCCATAAAGATTATAGCCTAGAAAACCCTTTGGGGTAGTTCTGCTTTGCCTTCTAAGTTCACTACAAGTGAGAATAGACTCAATGCCAATCAACAACAAAGGGGATCTGAAAATTTTGTTAGCTGTAATTTCTCATTTTTCTGAAAGCTCTTCTTCTACTCCACATCTAATCTTCTCATAAATGTTTTATTGGAAATTGCTGTGTGCTACATCACTCGTCTTGTGGAGGAAGGCCATAAGTATTAACAAATTAGTTGCAACAGAACTTGGCACTTTAGCGTTGATTCTATTCTTTTTAGAGCTTGCTGAGTCAGAGCCCATTGAGTGAAAAAGGTCAGTTATCCTGCTCAGACTTCACATTGCAATTTTCCAATTAAAAGGAAAACACTCATGAATACAAAACACATGACAGAAGTCAGTGGTTTGGGAGACAGACGTCTACCTTTCACACGTACCCTTCCTCACCCATGCCTCCCCCACCCCCACCAAATAAAAAAAATGGAGGTATAATAGCCAGCATGCATCCTTTTTTTATGGGTCAGCCCACATTGGGACTCACTGGGAACCTGGTTAACTCATTCTGCAAGAGTGAGGACAGGCTATCAAAGCAGACCTTTCTTGTGCTGTTTCACTTGTCACAGGAGACTCCTGGAGCAGGGCTCTAAGGTTCTACCAATTTGGAGAGCCCATATTTCTCCATTTAGAATGGAAAGCCTCTGGAGTGATTGTGGAGAGTTTTAGGAAGGGTTTGACCACATCGACCTAGTTGAAAATATTCTCTCCAAAACTCTTTTTCTTCTCCTGACTTAAAAAATGCTCTATTCTTGTATGATAAATTAAAGGCCTTATGGAAAAAGCCAAAACAACTGGTTTATTTGACCATGTGTGCCACATAAAATATTGAGTTCATTAAGAAACAACAAAAATCTGTCAGATTACCATAGCTCAAAGCTAAAATCAGCTTCTCTTCCAAACACAAGGAAAAAGTCTTGCATCTTATGACTATATTGCCTGCCAGCACCAAGTCACAAGCTCCCCATTTGATCAGAGTTACAGACGTGAGCAAGAATAGCATGAAATATGAAGGTACGAACAATTCCATTAATGAAGAGATACACTAGTTTCTGACAAGCCCTACTTGTTGCATCAGGTTCATGTTCTTTTGGCAAGAACATAGGCAGTGCAGGAGATGACATGAACTGTCAGGATGAACTATGGCCAGTACACATGCCACAATCCTCTAAGCCTACCTCAGTATAAGAAGAGTCAGACCAATAGGCCACTGAAGTATAATGCTGCAAAAGCTTCAGGGGTCTTCAAACGATGGCCTATGAGCCACATGCAGCTCACTGAGGACATTTATCTGACCCGCGGGGTGTTGTATGCTTCATTCTGACATAATCACTCACTCATTCACTGCCATCCACTTGACACCAACTCATAGTGACCCTATGAGTTTCTGAGAAACTCTCTGAAATTTCTGAGACCCTAAGTCTTTATGGGAGTGGAAAGTTCTGCCTTTCTCCTGCCAGAGTTGCTGGTCGTTTTGAACTGCTGATCTTATGGTCTTTCAGGTTGCAGCAGGACACGTAATCACTATGTCACCAGGGATCCCTATCCTGATACACTGCATAGAATTTCTTAAAGTGCACACCAAGTATAGAAACTGCCAATGCCGAGGACAGTGACTCTGTCCAAGATCTATTGAAGACCCTCTCTGTCTGCTGTACATGCTTTCTGCTCCACAGTGCTGGCCTTCGACCAAGTGCATTTGCCTGTCTAAGGATCTTACTGGAAATGCAGTATCCGAGGCCCTCTCCCAAACCTTTGTGTTTTGAGGTGAGCTCAGGTGAATCCTCGGTAGAGTTAAGGTTCAGAAGCTCTATCATAGAAGAGTCCAGAGGTGGTCCAAACTGGTAAGCACTTGCCCACTAACCAAAAGGCAGTAGGCTCCCACCCAGAAATGCCTTGGGGTCAGGAAATGCCTGGCACTTCCCTTCAAATGATCACAGCTCTGGGAAACTCTCTGGGGGCACAGTTATCCTTTAGATGCACAGTCACACTATGAGCCAAATCATCCTGATGACTACTGGTTGGAATATTGGAATCATAGAGGACCATAAATGTAAACCAAACCCCATGCCATCGAGTCGATGCTGAATCACACTGACTCTCTAAGACAAGGTAGAACTGCTCCTGTGAGTGTCTGAGATTATAACTCTTTACAGGAGTAGAAAACTCCTTCTTCCCCCTGAGGAGCAGCTGGTGTTTTTGAAACGATGACCTTGGACTTAGCAGCGCAACATGTAACTTCTACACCAGCAGGGGTCCTATAGAGAACCACACTCTTTGATATGTCCCGCATGTTCGAGCATATCATATATTGTCTGTTTTTTTTTTTAATTTGAGAAAAGAGGTTCTAAAGAAGCAACAGTTCTGAGCTATGTGTGTAGAGAGTTGTGGAGGGGGTGGAGGTGGGGCTTAAAGAGATGGGTTGGTAAAGAGAGGCAGGGGGGATACAGAGAAGGGAAGAGAAGCTTGTCCTTGATTCTGGAAAGATCAGTAGTAGTCTGTAAGTCTTCCATGTAATAAGAAAAGTGCTTCCTCACTGTTGCAAGCTGCCTCCTTCCTCCCCTGTTCCAGTGCCCGACTTCTCAATGACTCCAACTGCTGCATCCTACAGAGGAGACATGGGAGCCATCAGGGGGAGGGTGGACTGCTTCACTGTATCCATATGTTGATGTGCGCATTGCATTTCTTTTCCTCCACTGCCTATTTTGTTTTTGTTTTTGTGGGCATCACTGCCCTCTGGTGGTTGTGGGAGTACCCAGCACCGCTACTGAGATCTGCCACTGGATTTGAACTGACAAGCCCGCGGGCTGCAGTCCCGCACTCAACCTCCACTGCCTATTTTTAAAAATCACTTTTTGCCATCTTTAACTGAATCTTTGAGAATCTATTTTGTACTGGACCCTCTAACTCTGCTTTTTCTAACTCAACTAACTTCCTGTCCAAGACTAAAGAGAACAGAAAATTTGGGAAATGCAATGACATGATCAGAAGATCATGTTTGATAATTAATATTGATAACTCAAACACATGCAAAATCTTTCAACTTGGAGACTTGCAATGTGAGTAAATAGCGTCTGCTTTCTGTTCTGTTACAGTGCTGGGACTAAGAGAATGGAACTGCAATACCTAAAAGGACAGCCTGTAAAGTGATTTTGTTTTTTTCATCCTTGTGCATGATTGTATGATTTTGGTGTCCTACATCTGTATAATTCGAAAGGCTTGCTGCCATCGCTTTAATTCTAACTTAGAGCCACACTCTAGGACAAAGGAAAACTGTCTCTGTTGGACATCCCCTTAATGCAATTCAGCTTTCGATCTGGACTGCTGCTTCCATAAGCTTTCGCTGTGGATCCAAGCCAGACAACTTGGGTCCTAGACAGCTGCAACCTTTTCTCTATCATAATGTTACCCATTCTTCTGGTTGTGAAGACCCTGCGCTTCTTGACCTTGAGTCATAGTCCACACTGAAGGCTGCAATCCTTACTCTTCATCAGCAAGTGCCTCAAATCCTTCTCACTGTCAGCCAGCAAGGTTGTTCCAGCAGCATATCACAGGTCGTTAATAAGCCTTCCCCCAACCTGATGCCACATTCTTCTCTGATGATTTGCTCAACATACAGGATGAATGAGTGTGAGGAGAGGATAGGACCCTGCCACAGACCTTTCCTGATCTTAAACCATACAGTATTCCTTTGTTCCATTCTCATAACTGCCTTAAATCCACGTGCAAGTTCCATGTGAGCACACTCAAGTGATCTGCAATTTCCATTATTCTCAAGGCTATCCATAGTTTGTGATGATCCACAGAGTTAAATGCCTCTACTTCATCAATAAAACATCTTTCTAGAATTCTCTGCTTTGAACCAAGAACTGCCCCACAACAGCAATGATATCTCTTGTTCCATGTCCTCTTCTCCATCCACCCTGAACCTATGGCAGTTATTTTTCAATATTACACTTCAACGTTATTGGATGATCTTCAACAAAATTTTGCTTAAATGTGATTTCAGTGATATTACTATATAATTTGAGCATTTTGATGTGTTATCATTCTCTATAATTGATACAAGTATGAATCTTGTCCAGTGAGCTATGTAAGTAGCTATCTTCTAAATGTCCTAGCATAGATGAGTAAGTGCTTCCGGTGCTTCAACAGCTTGGCGAAATGTTTCCCTTGGTATTTCATCAATTGCTGGTACCTTGTTTTTATCTGATGCTTTCTGTACATCTTGAACTTACTCATATGCTACTTTCTGAAATATTGGAATGTTGGCTAATTCTTTTTGGTATTTTGCATGTTCTTTCCATCTTCTTAGCATACTTCCTGTAGCATTCATTTTGTTGACAATAGAATCCTTCAAGATTGCAATTAGAGACCTGAACGTTTTCCTGATGTTCTTCCAGTTTAAGAAATGCGAAGCATGTTTTTACCCTTTGATTTTCTAATTCTAGGTCTTCGCACATTCCATTGTAAGACTTGGTGTGGTCTTCTGGAGTTTCCCTTTGAAATTTTCTACCCAGTTCTTTGACTTCACCATTTGTTCCATTTTATTTAACAACTCTGTGATTAAAAACAGGTTTCAGACTCTTTTCTGATATCCACTTTAATCTTTCTTCCTCTTCTTTTTAATGACCTTCTGTTGTGCAAACTGGGAGAAGACATCAAGAATAGATAGCATTTTACTCAGACAAAGAAAGAGAAACAAGCAAACCAAATCCATTACCATTGAGTCCGGCTGACTCATCGTGATCTGTAGACAGGGTAGAACCACCTCCTGTGAGTTTCTGTAACTCTTATGAGAGTAGAAAGCCCTGTTTTTCTCCAGAGGAACAGCTCAGGGGTTTGATCTGAGGACCTTGGAGTTAGCAGCCCAAGTCGTAACTGAATCGCTATATCACGAGGACTCCTAACTCAGGCAAAAGTAAGCATGAAAATATGATGATGCATACTGACTGAGACTTTTTCCCAGAGATTCTGTGGGAATCGTGTTAGGTTTTTTATACTTAAAAATGTTAATACCATCATATAAATGGATCCTTACTATGTTACAGATCTAGGAGTCCTGGTCATATAGTGATTATGAGTTGAACTGTGATCCCAAAGGTTAGCAGTTTGAAACCACCAGCATCTCTGAGGGAGAAAGACAGAGCTATTTACTCCCACACACAGTTACAGTCTCAGAGACTCACCAGGGAAGTCCTGCCCTGTCTTATAGTACCACTATGAGTGGGCATCAACTCTATGGCAATGAGTTTTGTCTTGTTTTTCCATATGCTACATATCTAGCATTTGTAATAGTTTACTGTTTTTTTTCACTGAGCACTTCCAATATAAAATAAAAAACATCTATATCAGTAATGGATCCAAATTAGTAGTTCACTGAAAGGTACGAGGCCAACTACTAGAGATGGAAAATATATAAAAATATGAGCAGTGTAATTTAATGGTTAATATAGTGGTGATATTTGAGAACAACTTCACTAATGCTGATGTATTCCTTTTCATTCCCCAGACTTTGATAAATGTAGATATTACATGTATTTTCATGTCTCGTGAATGATGAGGGCTGTGTAAGTCTTCTTCATCATCATAACTGTATTAAGTTGTTTTCCACTGAAAGCAATGAGTAATAAGGACATATTGATTCAGTCTTAAAGGAAATAGGTATATGTACAGGTTTGCATATTTTCATATCCTTTCAACTTTTTTTTCAAGAGAAACTCTATGTATTATACAAAGAGTGTTTTGTTGCAGCCAGAATAATTCTGACTATCTTTGGAATTAATATTTGTGGATACTATTAGATATGAATAAGAATTTTAACTGGCAGAGAATTTTCCCTCTTGAACATCTCTCCCTTGACTACTGTTTGTATATGTTCAAATTTAACCAATGAAAGTCAACAGAAAAAAGTATTTTTAAAAGTCACTTCAAAAAATTTATTTTGTAATTCAAATGGTATGGAGATTAATAACTATGATACAGATTTCCATCTGTTTTGGACTGGTATAGTCACAGAGCTTCCTTGAAAAATTGCAGTATTAAGATAAATTTGGAATATCGTATCTGTTTTGTGGCAGTCACGCCTGACCTGGGGAACAACTCTCGGGCTATGAGAGCTGAAAGCTGGCAGGCAGACCTGGAGCCTATGTGACTAGAATAGTTACTCAATATATGTGGAAAAGTTGCCTCCTGTCTGGGGCAGGAAGAAGAAAAAGAAGATATGTACTAGAATGGCTACAGGACCACCATTAGAGGCTGATGAATCAGCTAAATCTCCTGTCCTATATTCTACTGTAAAACTAACAAATGTAATATGGAGGCTTATTTGTATTTCCTGAGTCTAATTTCTAGTTCAGACCTCTAACTATCACCACTTTGATCTTGTGTTATATCATTTTTATGCCCATTTCTATCAGATATTCCATTCTGATTCCCCAACCATGTTTGTTATAGGGAATAGCGATCTATAACCCCAAATACAACTTAATGAATATGTATCGAGTTCCAACCAGTGGAGAGAAGGAATGGCCTTTTCAGTCAACTCTCTAGAGAATGGGTTAGCTCTCTATTAAAAAACATGGGCCAGGAAGACACATCAAGCCTGCATGTCATCTCTCTGCACTCAAGCACAGTAATGCATGTGAGAAAAAAGTCTTCTATGACTACAGGTCACGACAATACCTGAAATAATTTACTGCAAAAAAATTAGCCAACAGTATTTCAGCAGGAATTATCTATCAAAGATCTGCAGACTGGGGGCAACATCTCACCTCATTTACTCAAATGCTCTGGGCAAATAAAATAATGATGAAGCACCTAGCCACCTGCGTCCTATGCCTTTTGACAAGCTCACTGTTAATTGATTGTTTGGGCCTGGGCTGCACTCCAAGGGAAATAGATTACTATTGATTTTAGTTGACATCTCATATAAGTGCATATATTTTATTTTTATTTATATTTTTTGTTAACCAGGAATCAGAGTCTATAAATCCTCAGAAGGGGAAGGAAGGAGGTGTCAGTGCACAGCTCCATCCTGTGGCCTTTCAAAGCAAGCAAGCAGGTAGTTATCTAATTAGCCAGGAATAAACAAGTCATTAAGTGGATGTAGAACATGGATGTTCATAGTATGCCAACTAAGCAAGGCAAACAAACGTGGAGTGGAGAGGATGTCTTACAAATATAAACACAAACCAGTGCCCAAATGGGGTGCCTGAGGCAGAGCCTAGCCATTCTCCATGAAGCTTGACTTCATGAACTTTATACTTTAGCAGTGGCGACAGATACATTACAGAATAAAAAGGCAGTGCTATTTAGTATATTCCTGGCAATCCCATGAACACAAAGTAGGACTGCACTTGAAGTAGAACTTCACTCATTAGGGTTTTCAAGGCTGACCTTTCAGAAGCCAGTGGGTCGGTCTTTCTTCAGAGAGGTCTCTAGGTAACTTTGAACTAACAACTTTTCTATTAGCAGTCAGGGGCTTAGTCAAGTGTGTTATGCAGAGTCTTATCAAATTTATGACTCTCAAAAACACTTTCTACTTGGGATTTTGTTTTAATCTGTTGTTAAAACTATACAGGCGCCATCAACTGTGGGCTTTACTAAATATCTTTTGAAGAATTGCTACTATGCCTTTTGCAAGTCAATGGGCCATCTCTGAAATGAAACAAGTCATTCTTAAGAAGGCCAGGCTTTAAAGAAAAGGACAGATGATTAAAGAGTTTTATCAGTCAAATGTAAATTGGACAGGTGTTAACTTGCATAAAGCCTGATCGGGGGTACGTTTGGGTTAAAACCAGCTTTCAGAGATCAAGTTTCCTGAAGGAGGTCAACATAGTATCCCTCCTTTTCCACTGAGTTTAATCTGCTTCATATTGATTCTATAGTACACATTAGAACTGTCCCACATGGTTTTCTAGTCTATACTCCTTATGGAAGCAAACTTTCACAACATTCTCCCCCGGAGCAATTGGTGGGTCCAAAGAGACAACCTTTTATTAACAGCCAAGTTCTTAAACACAGCACCACATGGCCTCCTTCCTCTACCAGAGTAGGGAGTTGTAGAATTTCAGAATAGTAAGTAAATGTGGAGATCATCTCACTTTAATACTACGAGGCTTAGTGTCAAGCGGGGTGTGGGTTGGAAATATTGGAGGAAGCATAAGTACTTTCAGAAAACATATCATCCTTTAAGCTAGAGAACAGGAGGCGGAATTGCACTGTGCTAGAAAAGAAACCTACTCCCAACCAGAAGTCCTGTTATCTTTGAAGCCACTTGTGAACCAAGAAGGGTAAGCAGCTAAAACATTTCAACCTAGATCATAGTTTGATGGGTGTAAACACTGGCGCTAAAAGAAAATAAAGGTGGGCTGAGCCCTGGTGGCATAGGTGGTTGAGTGTGAGACTGCGGCCCGTGGGCTTGGCGCTTCAAATCCAGCGGTGGCTCTCAGAAGCAGCGCTGGGGAGCTCCCATGAACACCAGAGGGCAGTGATGCCCAAAAAAAGAAAATAAAGGTCGCAGGGCTGAGCCCCGGTGGCGTAGTGGTTGTGCATGGATGGGACTGCGGCCCACTGGGCTGGCACCTGACTAGTCCTCTGTAGAGCAATTCAGGCTATCTGGTCACAGGCAGCAAACAGCAGAGCAGGTCACCAACAGTCAGCCAGATGACAGAGTCCAACAGTCCCCAGCTCAAGAAATGTATATCCCAGGAGTATAGCGAAGTAGGGCTTGAAGGAACCTCAACTCACAGGTCCACAGTCCACGATTAGGTGTCCCCCGGGTAGTGTTGTTTGGAGGTCGAGGCACAGGATGAACAAGGCAGCTGTCTGGTCCAAAGATCCGGAAGCAAGAGAGAGGATGGGACGCCCTGAGCCCTTCTTATCTCTGCCCTTCAATTCATCCCGTGTGTTCATTGGCCGTGCCGTCACAACTGACCCACCAATCTTCTGTGGCCATGTAGACATAACAAACCTACCCATCACAACAGGCATCCCAAAGTGCTTTCGATGGCAAACCAGTTGGCCATATCTGAGTTCCTCTGACTTCACTATTTTCTCTGAGGCAAGATCAGACAGGCCTTCATGCTCTGTCCTTCTCTACCCTATTCTGCTGCCAACATTCCCTCCTCCGCCTCTACCTCTTTGCTGAGTTTGACAACCCATTGCAATAATCACACAGGACCCCCAGAAAAACACCTCACAATGAAGGGGTTTCAAACTAAACTTTAAGCTAAGGTTAAGTTCATAACAGATCCACTTGGTGGACTTCATAAAACCCAGAAATTAATAGGTCACCAAAGATCAGAATCAGTGAGGATATAATTGTTGATCTAGAGGAGCAGTTCTCAACCTGTGGGTCACGACCCCTTTGGGGGTCGAATGACCCTTTCACAAGGGTTGTATGTGGGCCATCAGAAAACACACATTTCCCATGGTCTTAGGAACTGAGACATCACTCCTCTCTCAGTCTCCTGGTGGGTCTGCCCACATGCAGATACACCCACATATGAGTGGTGTGTATACCCACTTCATACCCGGTATAGAGACTTTTACCCATGCTACCCCATACTTCAAGACAAAATTTCATTTATTTGTAATTAGAAATAGTTGACAATAAAGAGTTGACAATATATAACTACATATTGTTTTGTGATCAATCACTGTGTTTTAATTGTGTTCAATTTGTAGCAATGAAAATACTTCCTGAATATTATATATTTACATGATGATTCATAAAATTATAGTTATGAAGTAGCAATGAAAATAATTGTATGGGTGGGGGTCATCACAGCATGAGGAACTATATGAGAGTGTTGTGGTATTAGGAAAGTTGAGAACCACAGTTGTAGAGCAATATCTCTCCTTAGCCAGCAGTCAAGTCCCTCAGAGCAAAATACAACAGCTGTATACACCTCTGAGACGTGGAGGGAAAGGGGATAGCCATCTTCTACTAAGTCAAGATCAATGTGATCCACCTATTGATTTGTGTGTGTGTGTTATTAGTTACCTGGGGCTATTCGAAGCTCACTTTTTTTTATGAAAGTGTTTCTTTCCCAGGTAGCATTTTTCCTAATCATAATTTTTCCCTGGGATTTTTGAAAAGAAACAAACCTTTTAACATCATGAAACACATCGCATTTCCCTTGTAAGTGTTTTGTTATAAATGAAACTGTACAGCATTTATTTCCATATTACCCATGCAGGATGAATTCTCTGAGCAATTACCTTGCTTCCATGGCAACAGCATATCTGCCCATCTCATCCTGTGATCCTGGGAAGTCACTAAATGAGGTATGCTCTGCAAAGCAAAGGAAAACTTGGTGAAATGGGGGAGAGACTGTAGAAGGATACTCAGTCGGGTGCGAGCTGGGTTAAAACACAGTTGTTGTTTAGACCATTTACTAATTTGTTCATTAAGCAGTGCAAAACAATAATAAAGCAAAGAACCACAATGCTGAACAACAGAATAGCAAAACAAAATCTGTAGGGAAGAAGAAGATGGGAAAATACTAGCAAATATTCTAGGACGGCTGCCCTGCACTTGATCTCTAAGATCATCACCACCCATCTATCAGTTTGTTGTTCTGTGAGAGGGGGCTTCCTACAGCTGTGATGTTGACATTTCTGTGATTGTTTTGCTTTTTGTGTGTTCTAAGTGAAAGTTTAGCCAGCACATTAGGCTACACTTTCAGAATGTATATATAAATTGTTCCATATGATGGGTTATGATTTTTAAATTGTGCCAATAGTCTCGTTCTTGGTAACCTGAATATTGTTTCATTGATTTAGCTTCCTTTCCCTGCCTTGTCCTCTCACCTTTGCTTCTGGGTAAATGTTGACCATTTGGTCTCAAAGACTTCCTTGTTTAAGAAAGAGCATTATTGAAAGGCACTGACATCTATTTATAAGCCAGTCTGTTATTTGACTGAAAGGCAGTCTGCAGAAGTAGCTTCAATTCCACGCTCAGAGGCTATTTTTGGGAAATAGTCTTGGGGGATTTTCCAGTGTCTGGCAGTTTTAGGAACTGGGATCTTTTTGTACATTTTCTTCCATCCTCCCTGATCCCTTCTATAGTATCTTTGGTCAGAATTGCCAGTGTTAGTAGTCAGACTCCACCCTCTCTCAGGTTAGAAGAGCCTGTGATTTCTGTAGGTTTAGTTTCCTCTTTGAGCCCTTAATTTCCTTTATTCTCTTCTGCGCCATAAAGGTGGACATGACAGGTTGTATTATCTTTGTGAATCTTTATATGAAATAACTAAACAGTTTCTCTAGACTATGATCTCCAGTAATTTAGCCCCATTATTACATCCTGTAAGTTGTTCGGGTATGCCTGGGGAACCATCAGAACTGTGCCTCTCTGTTTATTCTATTAAAAGATCATTTTATTTAGGGCTCTTATAGCACTTATAACAATCTGTACATCAGTTATATCAAACATTTATTGCCATCATTCTTTTCTAGACATTTATTTTGTTGTTTGTTATGTATGTGTACGTGTATACACACACCTGTATATGAATTGCATTCTTGCTGCTAGGTGCCACTGAGTTGAATCTGACTCACAGCCACCCAATCAGAAGAAAGCACTGTGTGGTCCAGTGTCATCCTCAAATCATTGCTCTATTTGAGTGCATTTCTTCCACCATCGTGTCAGCTCATCTCATTGAGTCATCTTCTTTTTCTTGTTGACGACGTTGTGCTATAGTATGCATGATGTCCATCTCTAGAGACAGACTCTTCTCAATGACAGGTCTGAAGTACATGCGAGAAAGTGTCGTCATCCTTACTTCTAAAGAGCATTCTGGTTGTACTTCTTCCCAAGGAATTTTATTAATTCTCCTGGCAGGTCATGGAATACTCAATCTTTGTCACCAACACAGTAATTCAAAGGAAACAATTCCCTTTTTTCTTCTTCCTTATTCATTGTCCGGCTTTCCTAAAAGGAAATGGGGACCTGTGGACATGTGGGAGATGTTTCAAGATACCTTGGCTTGGGGCGAGCACACTATCATTCTCAAAGTGATAACTTTGCTTTGAACACCTTAAATAAGCAGCAACTTGACTAAATGCAATATATTACTTGATTTCATGGCTGCAATTTCTGTGGACTTTGATTATAGACCTAAATAAAATGTAATTGTTAGTAATTTTAAGGTTTTCTCTAATTATCATGATGTTGTTTATTGGTCCAAATGTGACCTTTTTTATGGTTTAGGTATAATTCCTATTAAAGGTTTTTACCTTTGATCTTCATCAGCTTGTACTTAAGTCTGCAGCTTTCAGCAAACAAGGTTCTCTCAGCTACATATCAGGAGTTATGAATATCTTCCTCAAACTCAACAATTTCTCCTTCAGATAGTCTAGTTTCTCATTATTTGCTCATTATATAGATTGAATAAATATGCTGATATAATACAATCCTAATCCACACTTTTCCAGATTTTAGACTATGAAATATCCCTTTGGTTTAAGGATTTAGTTGACTTTTTTTAGGGGGGGGAAGGGGTGATTGGTTGTTGTTTCCTTATCTGTGTAGAGATTCTGCATGGACCCAATAGAGTGTTCTGGAATTCCCATTCTTCACAATTTTCTATATGATCCCCATGCTCAAATACCTTTGCATACTCAATAAAGCTCAAGTAAATATATTTTTTGTCATTTGCCTTTAAAAAAAAATCGGTCTGTTATTCACAATAATATGACTTATTCCGTATCTTCCTCTGAACCTGATCCAAATTTCTAGCAACTCTAAACACTTTTGATTTATCTTCAGCAAAATTTTAATTTCATGTGATATTAATGATATCAGTGGATAATTTCTGCATTCTGTTGGATCACCTTCCTTTGAAATGGGCACAGATATGGATCTATTCCATTTGGTTGTCTTTATCTTCCAAAATTCTTGATATAAATGAGTGCGCACTTCCAACATTGCATCCATGTATTGACAATATTTTAATTGGCATTCCATCATACACAAACATGTAATACATAGGCCTACAGGTGATCATGTATATGTTTATAGACCTGCACTTACACATACCTCCTTGTACACATATGTGCATGCATATCTAACATAACAACACATAGCTTAAATTTTTTTAAGTTGCTGTAAATTTTATATGTTATAGCATTTATGGTAATTGTTCCATTTCCTCCTATACTTCTCAGTGTTTTTATTTACCTCCATGCATATTTGATCACACTTTTTCCATCATAGCAAGTGACTACTATATAGAATGTGATTGTTCTGCTCTCTCCCTCTCAACCCTGGTAAACATCAAAGAACTTTGCTTTCTGCTACCAGTGTTTCAAATACCAGTGGACTGTCCATGTGGACAGGTCTCTGCAGATCTTCCAAAGTAAGAAAAGACAAGGAACAAAAGCCTGGCAATGCGCTTCCAAAATTCAGCTCACGGAAACTTTTTTAATCACAGTAGAACATTGCCTCCCTTCTTGCTCTGAATGCATCATCAGAGGAGATTGATCCATAGAAGACATTATGCTTGTGAAGTCAAGAGCCAGTAAGCATGACGGAACCTCTCAGGAAGATTGTCTGGAATAATTGGCATAATGATGGTTTCGGCATTCTGATGGTTTGGAGTGTATTTCAGGACTGGGCAGTGCTTCCTTTTACTGTGCATACGGTCACCATGTTTTCCATTTGAATCAATAGTAGCAAACAACACTCTCTTAGGGGAAGACTTCAAAGAATTTGAAGAGCTTGAATGCAGAATAGAGACAAATCTTCTGCAGTAGACATTTGTCTGAGTGGTCTTTGGATGGATCTTACACCCCATGAGGAACGAACCTGTCTAGACTGGAAAATTAACCTTTATTTTTAAACAACTGTGCCTTTGACATGAGTAAAAACATCGTAATATTTTGACTGTTACATTCCAAGGACATTCAATAGAAAATAAATCAGAAAAAATGCATTTGGGGCCCTGGGAGACATAACCAAATGCAAGTGTGCAGGGTGATTTTACAGAGCAAAACTACTAGGTCAACTTCAGCAATATTTTTCCAAAGGGGATTTAAACAGAGACTTCAAAGTCAAAAATTAAAGATTTATCCTCAGGTAAAAGCAGACCTGATAGCAATGTTATGTCCCTGTTATCACACTTTATTATATAGACTTTCGTGGTAGCTGGGTCACAGATGACTTTAGGACAGAGAATATAATCAAGAAATAGGCTGAGCCCCGGTGGCGTAGTGGTTGTGCGCGGGACTGCGGCCCACTGGGACGGAGGTTCAATTCCAGCAGTGGGGCTGGGCCTCCTACTCCCACCGCCGGAGAGCAGTGATGCCAAAAAAAAAAAAATCAAGAAATACTTCCTTGGTGGAAATTATGAAGGTAGTACTAGAGAGGGTGGAGGGGAGAGAACATAGAAAAGTCACAGAATCATGACCTAAAATATCATTGACTGAGAAATAGAACATGTAATTACATCTAGTTAAAGGCATCTTTTAAAACTTGACCTGTGCCATTGAAGATACTTTTAAACACTTTGGTTAAAGACCCTGAATAATACAATAAAGATCTTTATTTTATTTCAAGGGATAGACATTAATACAGAACCGCTGAATCACATGCTTATGTGTTCATAAGATTTTATTTATTGAAAATAAAAATATATATTTTCATCTGGGAGACTAGAGGGATCAAAAAAATGAAATTGGAACAAAGAATAGTAAAAAGACTTTAATTTTATACATGATACTGCTTTTAAAATACTTAGCTTTTAAAAAGTTGAAAGACTATTTAGACATAGGGTAGAAAAACTCCATGAAAAATGAAAAGACAGATGTGCTTTTAAAAGAATTTTTTAAATAGGCTTTGAAATAACAACTACAATGATTTCCAACAATTCTGTAAATCTCTTTTCAATATAGACTTGTGCATGTATGAACTACAATCCTGGTAGCAAAACCTTTGATGAACATCAACATTAGATGATCTTTACTAACTTTAAGAGCCCTGGTACATAAAAAAATAAACGATTGCTAACCCAAAGGTCAGCAGTTCAAACCCACCAACCATTCAATGGGAAGATGTGGCAGTCTTCTCCTTTAAGATTTGCATTCATTTAAACCTCAGGAAGTGTTTCTACTACCTTATAAGGTCTCATCATGTGGCAGAATCTGTTTCACAGACAGCGGTGGGTAGTAAGGGTGTTAATTTCAATCCTAAAAACAAGATATTTCCTATAAAGGCCCATTCTAAGAAATCTGATCTAATTCTTTCCTTTAAAATCTAGTAGTATCAGAGTTCAGGCATATCCTGCCTGTAGCCAGGTCAACCATGTCTGGGCTGGATGGCTCCCGACAGGTCCCCCTTTTTTATTTTTTCAAGTAATATCCTCCCGGGAACTCCGCCTGTCTTAGGTTGTCAGGACACACACTCAGTCCTTACCCGTCATTGGTCAATGGCCTTCTAATGTCACCATGGCCTGTCTTAGGTTGGTAAAGAGTGCTCCTGATCTTACCCATCATTGGCTGTCAGGTTCTGCTCATGGAGGCAGAGGGTCTTATCACATACTAGTCGTGTGTGCCACTCTGTTCAAGATCGCTCATCTCTAAGCGACAATAATGAACTTGCAGGGGCCTTGCTTGAATGGTCTCAATCTGTTACTTAATAAACGCCATGAGGTTGTTGAATAATACTGGCCGTAATGAAAGCAAAAGCAATAAACTAACGAGGGGGCCCAAAACTGGCAAGAGGTAAGACAACAGTCCATTGAGCCCGGTCCACAGTGGATTGGTGGTCAACTCCTTTCTTCTCTTCTCCAAGTCTTCTTGCAGCCGCTTGATTTTGTCTCTTATGATTCCAGATTTGTTGGCATAAAAACAGCATCTTTCCTGTAAAGCCAAACAAATATTTCCCTGCTCTGCAGCAAGTAAATCTAAACCTCTTCTATTTTGTAATACTACTTCTGCTAAATAATCTACCTGATCTTGCAAATCTTGTGTAGTGCCTGATGAGGCCTGCATATCCGAGATTAGCTGCCTAGATAATTTGGTATCCTGCAGTTCCAAAGGCCACTGCAGTACTAATCTCTAATCTTACAAATAGGGCAACCAGTTGCACTGCCGTTTAGCTCTTCCTGCCATGTAATCAATAGTAAGGATAGGGACAGGCTCGTTTCCAGGAATAATATCTATGTCTGGAAGGAGAAAGGCTAGCACACATAACTCTGTCCAAATGCTGGATAACTGGTTCAAAGCCCTATTGTTGCCACAAACAAAAACTGAACTATTAAGGGCACATAAGGAGCCCGTAACATTAATAACACTAGAACAAGAAACAAATCCTGCCAATTCCATATAATCTCACAAGTATTGTTCAGCTCTCTTCCTCTTCCTCCCTTCCTGTCTTTATCCCTGTGGGTGTGGGATGCTGGCCCCTCTCCCAACCTGTTCTCTGCCATGCCCACTTCTAGAAAAGGAGCCCATCTGACTTTGGTTGCTTCCAGCTCTGTAGCTCTCTCTTTTCTTGCATCCTTCCATGCATCCACGCTGTTCTACAGGTTGGGTGCTTTGTGGTGGGAACTGCTTGCCCACTCCAGTTTCTGTGGAGACAAGACCAGTACTCTCCACCACCCCCCCACCCCACCACCCCAGATTAGTGCCCTGTTCCCTCTGTTATCCTTTCCTTTTTGAACTCCCTTTTATCTCCCTATCCCCTCTACCCCCTCATCTTTCTCCCATTACTGTGTTGCATCCAAGTGTACCTCCCTAGCCTTTGTAACTGTAAACAGCCCTGGCCTATGATGCTTGACTTGCAGCTGTGCTGCCATTCACTTGTTAATTTTGAAGATCACCATATGCAAATTGCCTAAGCTTGTTCGCCCTATAAAACTGGTTTACTACTCCCAAATAAAGAAGACTTGGTCAGAAAAAAAAAAAAAGAAAGAAAAGTCAGACTGGAAAAAAAAGGAAAAGAAAAGTCAGACTGAAGAAGCGGTATGGATTTAAAGATGGTGGCAGGCAATCCAAAAAGTTCCCACAAATGGACAGAATGGAGCTAAAAGCCTTATTGAAAGTGAGGAGAAAGAAGGATGCACAGTTAAGAGGGAATTGATCATGGGTTACTAGACAGATTGCTGCTACAGTGGTTCTCAACCAATCTTTTCACAGGGGTTACCCAAGTCCATCAGAAAACATACTTTCAACTTCTCCTCTATCCATCTCGAGGTGGGTCTGCCCACATGCTCATATAGGTGTATCCAGCATGAAGACTATTATCGATGCTACACCATTATTCAAGACAAAAATTTCATTTCTTTGTAAATAGAAATAAATATTTCACAATATAAAAAAATCTAGTTGTATCAAATAATTCAGTTTTTCCAAAATGAGATTATTCATTATATATATCTTAATTTCTATTTTAAGATATAGTACCATAAATACAGAAAGAAACCCATTGCCAGGGAGTCAGGTGGCTCACAGTGACCCTATAATTTCCAAGACTATGACTTTTTACCGGAGCAGGCAGCCTCAACAGAGAGCTTCACCTTTCTCCCTTGCAGGCAGTTGGTGAGTTTGAATCATTACCTTTCCAGAATGTAATTCCAAGTTTCCTAGGCATCACCATAGATATCTCAAAATTATTCATCAAACCTTACTGCCATCAAGTCGATTCCAACTCATAGTGATCCTATATCATATTGTAGAACTGCCCCTATGCATTTCCAAGATTGTCATGCTTATGGGAATAGAAAGCATCAATACTCTACCACCAACGGGCTGTTTAGAACTGTTACTTTATGGTTAGCAACCCAATGGGTAAACCACTATGGGAATATTTTTTTCTTGCTATAATGGTGATCTCTCCTCTACACCCCAAGATCCCTAAGCAGATTTTCCTTAACATCCCTACCATCCTACGATACATTTTCTTTTTCACTTTTGTTATCTGCCATCTCATTTTTTGCTAGGTTTTCCCTTGTTTTCCAAAACCATAATGACATAAGCACAACGGACGTACTGGCCATCATCTCTGTACTCAACTATACTTGTCATTATAAGTTTGGGACAGGGTCTGTACATTGTCCTGTTGGGTGAGGAGATTTAGCTATATGTGTATGTATATATAAGAGGAGCCCTGGTGTATAATGCTTATGTGTTTTCATCTTCATCTGTGTGTATGTATACCAACTCATTGCAAGAGAATTGATAGCTACCCTCTAGGACAGGATAAAACTGTCCCCATGGGATTCCAAGATAGTAATTCTTTACAGGAGGAGAAACCCTCAGTCCTGTGGTTAGCAGTCCAACTCAGATAGATAGAAAAAATCTCCAGTTAATCATCAGATAGAGTTTAGTAGGTGGTATAGAATCAAAATGCGTTTGCTGCTTTAGAGAAAACAAGGAACTGAATGGATAAATAGACTCTCATTAAGAGAAATACAGAAAAAACTAATATTGGGGGCGGGGTGATAGCTGTCTTTTCATCAGGCACCATTCTAGGGAATTTCACTTTTAGCATTTTATTTCTTTCTCACATGAAAATTTTGATAAAGAAATTGTTACCAAAAGTATGAGGGCTAGCAGAGTTTCAAAGCTTGCCCCCGATGACATTGCTTATAAGTCACGGAGCAGACATACTAATTCAAAGTAATACTAAATCTGTTCTAGGCAGAAAGAATAAATGTGCACTAAATTGCTAAGGTAAAATTATACACAGGTGTGTTCAGCCGATAACACCTACAAAAATTATCTCGAACAGGGCCTTGGAAGGGGAAGCCACAGCTTTGCAATTGTAGGCCTGGACATGCCCCTGATCTTTAGCTTGTCCTGCGAGGTCCTATATAATCAGGCCTGCCTGGCTTCACCGGGGTATTTCCATTCCCTTTCATGACTCTGTACTATAAACCACACTCTTCCTCACTCTGTCCCCCTCCCCTCCAGCATTCAAGACCACTACCAACCAGAACATTCTTTCCACTTGAATCGCTGGTACTAGGTAGCTAAGGAACCACTGACTACCTCAGGAGATATTTCCTAACTTTTGAAAGGTTTCCAACTGTATTAGTCATTTTCATAGATGTATGTTATTTCTTCCAGTGCACTCAAAATAGTCCTAATTTTATATATTATATAACATTGTGTTATATATATAATTGTGTATACTTATGTATACATATACACACATATAGACATGTATGTCTCTGTGTGTGTATATATACATATATGCTTCAAAAAGTTTGTGGGAAAGTTCCATTGTCTTTTCCTTTATTTTACCAAGAATGACGTCCTTCTCCAGGTAACATGTTCAAAGCTTGTGAGACAAAACTCACTGTCCTTGACCTTCTAAGCAGCATTCCAACTGTACTTCTTCCAAGACAGATTTATTCATTCTGGAAGCTCATGATATATACCAAATTTATGACAACTCTATTTAAGTGTTATGGATGTTCACTCCCAGAGGACTATAACATATGGCTATTGATAAACTAAAAACTGTGTGTCATAGGGCTTTCTAAGTAAACAGAAATACACAATATATAATACACAAGTGAGCTTGTATGAGTGTACATAGACACACAGACCCACATATGTGTGAATATTTGAAGTTTTTACCATAAAAACTCTTCACCTTTGGCTTTTAAATCACTGAAATGATTTGGAGACTTTCCTTAGACTAAAATAAAACTAAACAAAAACCATAAGCACCTGATTTGACAACTACAAATTCATAAAGACAAGTTAGGAATGGATCTTTTTTGCACTCCACAAAATATCTATATGCATGTGTACATAAACAGATGAATAACTGTTTCATTTGCTAGATGCTACTGAGTCTTCCCTGACTCAATGTGACGCTAGGTATAATAAAATAAAACACTACCCATTGCCACATGTCCTCTTTACAATTGCTTGAGCCTATTGTTAAACCATTGTGTCAAGCCATCATGATGAAATACTTCCTCTGTTACTCTGACCCTCTATTTTACCATGCACACTACCCATTTTTTATTTTAATTTCATTTTTTAATTTAACCTGCATACAATTCACATGTATTTCAATAGTTCAATGCCACGTATAAGAATTGGGCAACACTTAGGACAATGAGTTTCAGAACATTTCTTCCTCCTCGTATTCATTGTTACTTTCCCATTTTCTACTAGCTTCCCTTGTTATATCCATTTGAATTTATTAGTCCAGGTGTTCTTTCTATAGATTTACCTAATCTAGGTTTCATATACTGAAAATCAAAACAATACAAAAAAGAAATTCAAAACAATACAAGTAAAGAACCCTTTGACAATGACACAAGGAAACCAAGAAAATCTTCAATTGAAAACAGAGCAGAAAACATTGAAAACTGAAGCAATTAGACATGGTCAAAAGGGAGATCAACATGTGACATGGTGTCACATTTTGACCTAATCACAACTGCAGTTATTCACCCTGCAGTGATAGTAACAAGGTCTTTCCCATCGCTGTTCCATCACCAGAAGGCATTCACCAGAGCCTTCACATGCATGATGAACCCTGTAGGTGGGTTTTGGGGTTTTACTAACATCCATAGCCTTCTATAGATGAAGCACTCTGATTTTAAGCTCCCTCCTCTGGGTTTGCATTTCATTATTTACAATATGTGGCTCACACATACTTGTGAGCGCTTTTTTTAGCTGATACCTCATGATGAAAACAAACCTTTAAAGACCCCAGATGCAAGATTTTCTGATAGCTGGACACCATCTCTTTTTTTCACCACACTTTGCTACAACACCCATATCTTCAGTGATCACTTCATGGAGGGAAGGTGTTTAGCATAGCACCCCATAAGAACTAGTTGTACTAAGATTGAGACTACAATTAAGTACAACCTTGTATTAGTCTGGATAGACTAGAGAAATAAATTTGTAAACACGTATGTGTATATAAAGGAGAGATTTCTCTATGAGAGGATTGGAACATTGAGAAAGCATCCCAACCCAGTCCAGTCCAAGTCCATAAGTCCCATATTAGTCCATATGTCTGATACCAATCCATTAGTCCTCTTCAAACTCACGAAGCACATGCAATGATGCCAGGACAATCACAGGCCAGTGGGTGCAAAGTATTTTGTATCCAGTGGTGGTAGAAGCATCTCAGTGCTGGCAGGGGTCTCCCCATGATCTCCCAAGCATCTCAGCACTGGCAGGAGTCTCCATGTGACTTCTCGGGCCCCAGAGGTCTGGTTCTATCAGGGTAAGCCCATTTGGCTTCTCCTCCGGCTCCTCCAGGACTCAGGGTCTATCAACATGCTGCTATATTGTCTTGTCAGTAGAACATCTCAGAGACTGAGTTAATGCTCTCTCATATCCATGGGGGAAATATCATGAAATTTCTCAGAATTCTCAGAGAAATTCTCATGTCCACACAGATGTCTCATTGGCTATCTTCAGATTGACATGCTAGATTCCACCCCTACACTCTTAATCAAATTGGCAGAGAGTACATGACTACTACAAAGCTCAAAATGCATTCATATGTAAATGGTTTATATATGTCCCTGGTTCACTTTAAAGACAACATTTTATTTCATTGAAAGACATTACAAGTGATGGGTATATGGTAGGCATATGGTAGCTCTTTTGATATTGCCATTAATTTAGTCACTGGTATGGAATTTTAAACACTGTCAACAAAAAGAAAGTATCCAAATATAGAACACTGTATCTAGACCAAATATATGGGTTGATGATTTGTACATATTTACACCATAGGTGACTGGATACTATTTATAGTAGCAATGAGGGATGGAGATAAGGAAAATTTTTCATTAATACTCATTCACAGAGGCAGAATTGGACTATATGTGACATAAAAAGGCAAAGAGAATATGAAAATAACACATCTATGGTAGTCCTGAGTGGCCACTTATTGGACACCCTCAAGGCAAGAATTTGAAACCAAAGTCCAGTGACTTCCACATTGATATCCTTTCAATGGTAGTCATCTGCTTCTCATAGTAGAGCATTTCAGCCTTAGGCACATGGAAGTATTTCGGTTTTTTAAAACCTTCTACCATGTGTTTAAGGGAAAGTCCCATTTGCTTAGGTAATTCCAAATTGAATTCTTCTGGTGTGGTCCATTAAGGATTTTATGTACTTCAAACAGACAGAGATTATAGTTTTGGTTGTCTATAGTGCATGACCTTAGTCACCAGGGGCTAAATATAAGTCAGGTGAGAAGTGTCCAATTATGTATATGATACTGAGCTTAGTCTCCTTGTGGAGGTCTGTATGCAAAATGTTGAGTGATTTTCTCAGTGGCATGCTGTCCTGCCTGGTTTACCTACTGACTGAAGTCTAGTCACTTTCTCCAGGCCAGGCATGCCTCCCCACACCAGTTGTTGATGTGAGTTTCCAGTAAGGTTCCCTAATCACTCTTGCAGGAGTGTCCATTTGTGGGGAATGATCACAAAATAATGTTATATGGCAGGAACTGATTTGCCTTTTATCACTCTCTGCATCATGGGGAACTGACCCAGTTGAGGTGAGTCTGTGGGAGTAGGTTTTAAAGTGAACAAATTAAGAAGTGTCATACGGGTTCATGATGGAGACCTGGTATACATAAGCAAAAGTGGTGGAGAAACCTGCTGGTACCTGGGTATCAAAAGATAAAGCATCTGGGGTCTTAAAGGCTTGAAGGTAAACAAGTGGCCGTCTAGCTCACAAATAACAAAGCCCACACGGAAGAAGAAAACCAGCCTGTGTGACCACAAGGTCAAAGGGATCAGGTATCAGACATCAAAGAACTAAAAATTATATTATTGTAAATGAGGGGAAGTACAAGTAGGAGACCCAAAGTCCATCTGTAGGTGACAGACTTTCCCTTAAAGAGGGATTGTGAGGAGGAGACGAACCAGTTAGGGTGCAGTGTCACAATGATGATGCATACAAATTTCCTCTAGTTCTTCAATGCTTCCTCCTCCCCACTATCATGATCTCAATCTACTTTACAAATCCTGCTAGACCAGAGGATGTACATGGGTACAGATAGGAACTAGAAACCTAGGGCATTCAGGACAGAGGATCCCTTCAAGACCAGTGGTGAGAGTGGTGATATCAGGAAGGTAGGTAGAAAGGGAGAAGCAATTATAAGTATCTACGTATAACCTCTTCCCTGGGATATGGATCATGGGTAAGTGAGTGAGGGGAGACAGTGGACAGTGTGAGATATGACAAAGCAATAATAATGTATAGATTATCAAGGGTTCATGAGGGATGGGGGAGCAGGGAGGGAGGGAAAAAGTGAGGAGCCTATGTGAAGGGTTTAAATAGAAAGCTAATGTTTTGAGAATGAGAAGGGCAACATATGTACAAATGTGCTTGACATTCAATCGATGGATGGACGGATTGTGAATAGAATTATTATTTAAGAAAAAAGGAAAGGGAGTATTTTGAAGGGTAGATATCAAAACTCGTATCCAATGAGCAGCTGGTCAGTTACAACTAGTACTCACAGACATCACCTACTCTTAAGTCCTAGAGTTCTGAAAGAAGGAAGTGTTTCTGTGCCCCTGCAGGGATCTGAGACCGGCAGAAGATGCTACTTTTGTCTGGGCTCCTGCTCACCCTCAGTGACAGGTTAAGTCCATCTTAATTCCCTCAGATTCCTAGACTCACTCTTTGCCTGTGATTCTTGCAATAAGTGTCATATTTTAACATAAGGCTCACTCTCACCACTAACAACATGTCCCTCTTCAAAATGTGTGCCAAATGAAAGGGCTCTTAGGGAGAAATGTGTGGCTGCAACAGTGATTGTCTTTGGATACTTGGACTCCAAGCCAATTCTTGGATCTTGCTTTTGGTCCTTATCTCTCAATGGGGAAACATAAAGTGAAATAATTCTGTGATTGAAAAAATAGTGATTAAAAAAAGAATGTGGCTTGAGCTCACTTCTTGAGGAAATGGGTCACCTTGAGGCCCATTTCTTCACTGTTAAAACTAAAAATAGTGATGAGAAGAAATAGTAGACTTTGAATAGTGTTCTCCTGATAATGCTAGTCAAATATATCCAGGGTGGAAGCAGCAAAGGTGGTTGTTTCTAATAATCTGTAATGTTTTCATGAGTCATTCCTATGCTGGGTACTTTGCTCAGGGATTTGCATAGATCATCTCATTTGATCCTAACAAATACTCTGTAAAGTTATTACCATCATGAACCTCAGGTGACAGTGTGTAGAATATATATAGTATAGTATAGTAGCCAACTGTTTCATTCAACTTCAAAAATACGTGCATTTGAGATGTTCTTTCCATGGAGTTTTAATCTATTCTACGGCTCATTTACTCAACAACAAAATTAGACCTATACTATAAGACCTGGTGGGAGAAGGAGACCTGTATTGGAAAAAAACTACATCTAGACTGCTCCTTAGAGGCACGGATGGTTAGATGTCTTCATTTACATATGCTGGACATGTTTTATCTGGTTCCCAGACAAGGACATTATGCTTAAGAAGGTGGAAGGGCAATGAAAAGGAGGAGGGCCCTAAGCAAGATGAATTGGCACAGTCGCTGGCACGTTGAGCCCAAACATTTTTGAGGGTGACTTAGAACTGAGTGGTGTTTCCTACTGCTTTAAACGTGTTTTATTTGTTTATTTCCATGATGTTGAGCACAGGGTGACTATAAGTTAGAACAGACTCAATGGTATTTAACAACTATATGCAAGTAAGAAGTAAGCTCAAGGTGTTTTAATGGAACCTAGTAGTGAAACACAGTAGTGAAAATATATGCTTGGGTAGAAAGGATATATCAAAGAACTCTTTTGGAGAGCAAAAAGTCTCCTCTGTATCCCAGTAATACAGCATAGACTGGAACGACATCCACAACTCACCTCAATAAACAGCATGGCATGATAGTAGGAACAGTGAGTGTCATGGGGCAGGGGAGCATAAGAACTGAGCTAGAGAGCTAGGCAGGATTGCACAAAAGACTAATGTGTTATGCTTACATTTTGAACTATGACCAGTAGATATGCAGATTTTGATAGAGACAAGAATGGAGACTTTAGCAAACCTGTCAGAAAGCTGTTGAAATATTTTTAACAACTTAAAAGCCCGGATTTGGCAGTTTGTGGCAGAGATTCAGTGAAAATGCAAGATTTGAGGGAAAGGATGGACATGTACTTACAAGATATGGTAATTGACTTGCAATGAAGATTAAGTACAGCACCTTTTGTATATCACTTGTTATGCCCACCCTTAGTGGACGAAATAAATATCAGAATAACAGAGGTTTTTTTTTTTTTAGATCTAATATGTATATAAAAGGACATTCTGGTCTGAGCCCCGGTGGTGTAGTGGTTGTGCGTGGGACTGCAGCCCACTGGGATGGAGGTTCGATTTCAGCCGCATGGAGCAAAGGCTGGGCCTCCTACTCCTACCACCTGAGGGCAGTGATGCCCCCCCCCCCCCCCCAAAAAAGGACATTCTGTTCACCAAAATCTTTTAATGGAAGTGTTGCATTGCAAGAAATTCTTGGATATCCCATTTTGTGTGTACAATGAGATCCAAAGGCCATTCAGCTTTAGCAACAAAGAAAGCAACACATCTATATAATTGATGCTTTTTTTTTGTTTCCACTGCATTTATTACCAATGTAAAAAAATGCTAAAAACAAAATAAAACAAAACCAGAAAAGGTCATTCGCCTTTCTCCAACAGCTCTCATCCTGCCCTCTTGCCCACCCAGA
>PVJH01022603.1:0-36365 GCA_004026705.1 Nesogale talazaci
GTTGAAGTCACCCAAAGACTTGGGCGGAGGTAGGCACCCCTGTGAGGATGGCACAGGACCATGCAGTGATCACTATGGGTTAGAACCAAGTCACCGGCAGCAAAGAGCAGCAACTAATGGATGCCAGTTACACAGGGTTGTTGGCAGTGCCTGATTCAGCTCTCCGAGAAGGGCAAATGCTACCGTCTCATGGTAGGAATGTGAGGGCTGGTACAGTGGTGAAAAGTTTGACTCTTAATGGAAAAGTTGGCAGTTCGAATCCATTGACTGCTCTGCAGAACAATGTAGCAGTCTGGTTCTGTAAAGGCTTATAAATTTAGAAACCTTATGGGGACAGTTCTCTGTCCTATAGGGAAACCATGAATCTTGATGGTAGTAGGCTGACTAATGAGAAAGCTGAGTTTCAGAAAGTTGATGTGACTTGTTTTGGATCACACAGCTCCAAGTGGGGCTTTAGCCACCAAGCTGCATCTGCCAAAGACAAAGCTTAGTGCTCAGCCTGTTTGCCTGTGTTCCACCTTAGGTCACCCTTACTAGGAGCCTCAAGCTTGGACACAGAGGGTTTTCATTGTCCCGTAGCATGTGTGATGACCACAAGGAAACCATGAGGGCTGGCCCGGCATCTCACACCTTGAGTCTGGACACCAGTGATGCTCTGTATGTACTTCCCTTCTGGGTGAAGCCTCCCCTGTTCACCCAACCT
This sequence comes from Nesogale talazaci, assembly GCA_004026705.1. NCBI lineage: Eukaryota > Metazoa > Chordata > Mammalia > Afrosoricida > Tenrecidae > Nesogale > Nesogale talazaci. The sequence goes on from PVJH01022603.1 coordinate 704, forward strand.
GGCATGACCCCGGATTGTCCTCTCTGCTGGGCGAGCCAGCTCAGCCCTAGTGGTGCTGGCTGGACTTTGACTTCCATGAACCTGCCCCAGAGGCTGTCAAATTGGTTCCTTCGGCTTCAGTCCCTCCTGAGAATGTGCATATCTATCCCAGATATAGTGGATCAGGTTCTAAGAAGACCCTCAGCGAAGTGTAGATTCTCATCCCATGTATCTGGATGGGGAGTACAAATTCTCAGCAGAGGGTCACATCCACAGGAACCAACTGGATTCTCTGAACCATCCACGCCACGACCACAGGGTCCTGCTGAATGGGTGCTTTTCTCAGAGACAGATCTCATTGAACATAACGGGTGCCCGTGTGCTTGTCTCTGCACCTACCTCCAGTCCTCCCTGCACTTGTCTAAATGCTCCTGCAGAAATGGGAGTTCCTCCTCCCCTCAGTGGAAAATGCCTCTGGCTGGAGTTGAAATCTAACTCAACTTTGAGTCCGGGTTTCCCCCCAATGTGTTCCTGGCAGGAACCATGGTGCAAGGCTGCATTCAATGAAAAGTAAAACGTACCAATTCTCATGCAAGAAGCAATTGGATTCCTAATTGGATGGCACCAGAAAAAAAAAAAAGCCCTTATTTGTTCTCCCCTATCAGGAAGGCCTAGATTCAGGACACATTTTATTCATTGAACACATGCTTCCTGGACACTTGCTAAGTGCCTGGCATGGTGTGCTAAGTGCTGGAATGAGAAGCGTGAACAAGAAGGTACAGTTCCTAACTTCAAGGACCCTATAGACCAGCTCGTGGTCTATTTGCTGATCAAAGGGCTGCCGTGGCGATAAGCAGTAGGGGAGGGGTAGTATCAGTGGCCACAGAGGGGGTGCCCATCCATGGTGACCGAAGGTGTAAACAAAGAAGACGCTGCCTAATCCTGCACCATCTCCCTGACCAGGGGTTCATCATTTGTCTAGTGTGTCACCGCCCACCTCATTGCGGGTTTCCCTCATGATCAGCAGCCTCTGCTTCGTCAAAGAGGAGCTTTGGTGGTGCTGTCAGGTGAACCCGAGACGGCTAACCACAGGCCAGGAGTTCAAACCCCTCAGCTGAGCCCTGGAAGAAGAATGAAGCCATCTGTTCCCACAAGCCCCACAGCCTCAGAAACCAGGAGTCAGGAGAGGAGCCGTGATGGCACAATGGTTCTGCATTCGGCTGCCAACAGCAAGGTTAGCTAGCAGTTTGAAGAAAAGAGAGAAAACAAGCCTTTTCATTTCTGTAAAGAGTTCCCATTCTCAGAAACCCAAAGTGAGAAATTCTACCCCTCCCTCTTAGACCAGATTGGCTAGAGAAACAAATTCACTGACACTCAAATATACATGAGAGAAGTATCGAGAAGTAATTATGCATCAATCGGGCATCCCAGCCAGATCCAGGTCAAGTCCATAAGTTCTATATTAGCCCATAAGTCTGACAGTAGCCCATGAATTCTTCAACACTTGCAATGATGCCAGATGCAGGAAGATTACAGGGGAGTGGTGCAAAGCCCAGTGGGTCCAATGGCAGTACACGCATGCTCGGGGCTCTGGCTGCCATCAACATGGCTCCAGTCCAGGTGGCTTGTCAACAGCAATGTTAAAAAGACAGCTTGTGTGCCCTACCCCTGGGGAGGAAAAGAGGAAAACTCCCAGAATTCTCATGAGAAGGCCACACTCACTTGGAAACATCGATCATGCTGTGACCTGCTAAACTCCACCCCTATAGCCCCTATATTAAGAGGTTAGCTACCACAGTCACCAGGGGTCAGAATCGACTCCACCGCAGTGTGATTGGAGTATGAGTCCGAATTGAGTGGGGGGCAGTGAGTTTGGTTTGGGAGGTTTTATGTGCACGCCGTGAGGTCCCTTTTGAGGGGATGGTCATTTCTGAGGACATGTCCAAAGTAAACATGGTGTGATTTCAACCTCCTTACTGCTAAGATGCATTCTGGTTGGATTTCTTCTAAAATTATTTGTCCAGTCTCTGGTGGCCCGTGCCTTGGCTAATATCACAGTCCACGTGCATCAAACTCTGTCTTCTTCTTGATTGTGCATGTTCCCATGTCTGTGAAGGGCTTGAGAATACCACGACTTCACATCCAGAACACCTCACCCACCAAAGGGCCATCGTTGCTTTTGAGAAAGGGCACGAGGTCTCTTGCAGCAGATGTGCTCAGTGCAGTACATTGTTTGGCTTTTCTGGAGAAGTATGGGGTTATGCAAATCCAAAAGGGGTGTTAATCTGGTCTCAGGGCTTGAGGAAGTTGTCCTCTGGAAAGGACAAGTCAGCTGACATCTAACCTATTCATGGGCAGTAACAGACAAGGAAGAAGCCAGGGCTGTAACCACAGGAGGTGCTCCACCCATCTGTGCCCCTAAGGAGCTAGAGAAGGTTCCCGGAGGTAAGGACTTCCAGAGAGTCTGGCAACACCAGGTGACACAGGTGAAAATAAGAGCCAACTCATGCCATGGCAAAGGATTTGTGTTTTATACTGAAATGAAAATGTCATTAAATTTTTGAGAAACCATTGACAGTGTTTAAGCAGGAGAGTGACATGATTGGATGTGCATAGGTGCATACCTGTCTGTGTGTGTGTCTAAATCTCTGGCTGTAACATAGGAAATAGCTTGTACAACAGCAAAACATGGTCTAACAGACTTTTGTAGTCATCCAGGCAGGGGACTATGGTTCCTCAGAGCAGCAAGGTGGTGACGAAAATGGAGTACCATCATTTTCAAAATCTTTTCTTTCTACTTGAGCCCTTGACATCAGCTCTTCATTTCCATGCAAGTGCTTGACACAACAGATGGATGGATAGTGTTAAGAGCTGTAAACGATAAAAAAGATCTTTAAAAGAAAGAAAGAAAAGAAGAAGGAAGTAAGAGAATGGAGTGGTGAGAAAGGATTGCAAACTCTCCCGGTGGTCACTGAACTGGCAGCTCTTGGGTGATGACACAGGAGAGGTGGAGAGCAAGGAGGTGTCTACAAATTCCTCTCCCATTGCTTCCTTGAGTATCTAGGGATCAGGCGATGTCACTCCCTGGGCAGGAAAACCCTAGAGGAGGAGGAAGTCTGAGGAGGCAGGTGCTGAATTCATCCCAAACAGGTTGAGTTGGCGATTTCCGCCAGATATTCCAGATGGTGAAAGCAAGTAGGTGGTTGGGGACACGCATCTGGCCTCCAAAGACAGATCTAAACTGGAGATAATGGCAGTGGGGGTGGGGGCGGGGGTGGCATTAGAAACTCGGCATGGTGAGATCACCTGGGGAGAGACTGGAGTGGAAAGAGAAAGTGAAAGCTGTCAGGATCTAGAATCTAGAAGGGAGTCTTCCTGGCAAGGCCATCCACAAAACACGGACTCAGTGCGTGATCATGTGGGCCCAATACTGATGTTCCGCCGAGGGCTCAGAACTTAGGATCAGCAGGGGTTGAAGGTCAGCCAAGCAATTTGGCAAGGCACTCTCAGGTGAGGGGAGAGTCGTCTCAAGGGACCACATGTTGACGCTCTGCTGACCTTCAACCAAGTCAGTTCCCCAAAGAAGAGCTGATGGGGACTCGAACTGTCTCTCTAACAAAGGCTCTCTCCCTTCTCTCCTCCATGCCATTTTCATACAGCTTTAAAACGATGCTTTCCTACAAAGCTTTCTTCAAAAACCAAGGGCACCTAGTTGCTCAGCTACTGAAGGGAATCTGGGAAGGAGGTTGTGGGTGAGCAGTGGGCTCAGCACTGGGCTGCAAGCCCCGAAGTCAGCAGCTGTCACCTGGGAGGTTTTTTGAGAACAGCAAGGCTTCCTCAGAAAGTCTCTGAAACTTCAGGGACAGTGCTCGTTTGTCCTAGGGGCTCATGCTGAGTTAGAATCAACTCCGTGGCAGTAGTTGATAGGTGGCCCCTGAACAGGAGCCCCGTGTGCTGCAAGCTAAGTACCTGTGTACTAACGGAAAGCTTGGGGGTTCTAATCTACCCAGAGGTATCTCTGAAGAAAGTCACAACCCTTGAAAATCCTCTGTGCATCTCTACTCTGAAACACAAAGGACTCACACCACCTACTTGTGTGTTTCTTTGTTCGGGGGAGGGGGTTTGAGCTAGCCCAGGGAATCAGGCTGCGGCAATAGGAATTTGCCCATTACTGGCAACACCATCCGGTTGTCGAGCCTCCCAGTCCCAAGCTGAATTATATAACCTCGGTGGACATATTAAGAGCTATTTGTCAATTTAATAGCACGAAACCCAGGAGCAACCAGATTCTCAGCTGAGACCAGCAGGTTTATGCAGGGTATGACTCAGACAGTTCTTCCCTGCGGGCTCCCAGAAGCCTATCAGTGCTGTACGACTTGTTTGTACCTTAGAAAGGGTGACTGCCAGGAAAGGGCCCACCAGAATCTTTGGATATGTGAGTTTATATCCACAGGTGTCCCCCTCCCCTTCAAAGGACCTCCGGGGCCATAAGGCTGCTCAGACACACACACACACACACACACACACACACACACACACACACACACACACCAGCAGCTCTGCTGAAGAAAGACTGAGTGATGGGTCCCTGCAGATTAATCAAACTCCCTCGACTCACAGCAGCCTGTGTGCCCAGCGAGTCCCTGGGCCTGTGCACTGATGTTTGGGCCCCTGGGTGCAGCCACTGGGGCAGTTCATCTCTGGGAGGGCCTTCATTTTTTTTTTTTTGCTGCCCAGACACTTCACCAAGAATGATGTCCCTCTCCAGGGGCTGGTCTCTGCGGACACTATGTCCAAAATATGTGAGAAGTCCCTACACCTCTCAGGAGCATTCTGGCTGTACACCTTCAAGTCAGATTTGTTGGTTCTTGGTTTCTTTTTTTCAATCCCTTTATTCATGTTTGCAGTTGCCCTTTATTTATTTTAAAAGATTGTGTTGTGAGTTGAGTGAAGGCTTACAAAGAAGATCATCAGATTGACCATCAACAATTCTTTGACCGTCAAAAATGCTTCTACATTTTGTTGCATCTCATTCATTAAAACCATTTCAGCATGTCAACGTTTATCCTACGTCTTTCCTGTGTCTCCGGTTTCCATTCCTTTCTTTCTTAATCCATCTGAACCAAGTCCTTTGATAACACTGCCCTTTCGACCCTGAATGGCCGATTCTTCTAAGGTGTGCACAGCTCCCCCTTGTTATTGTTCCCTTATGAATAACTAACTTGCAGCCATTGAATCCCTGCTGACTCACCGTGACCCCCTGTGGGCTTCTGAGACTGTAAGGGGGTAGAAAGCCCAGTGGCTCCCCTGGGCAGCCGGTGGTGGTGTCTAACTGCAGACTGTGACGTCCAACTCTGTGTAGAGGCAGGACACCATCACGGTGCTGCTCTTTGTTCCCGGGCACACCCGTTGCCCCGTGTGCGGCCGGTGGAAATAAGGCCGGGTTGTGAGTTCAGTTCCAGTTCTACTCCGAGTTCATGTTCCAACCTTCGGGATGGGCCGTCAGGTCAGGATTTCCATCAGCTTGCGATCCAATCAGAAAGCTCAGTTTCTTCTATGATTTAGAGTTTGGTCCTACATTTTTCTCCCACTTTATCCATGATATGCTAGTGTGATTCATTTCAGGGCAGTAGGTAGTGGTAGCCAGCACAATACGATTTGTTGGTTCTTTTGGCAGTCGGTGGTACTTTCAATATTCCTCGCCAGCACCTGAAAGATTACAGTTTAGAAAACCCTGTGGGGCAGTTCAGTTTTGTCACATAGGGAATGTCACGGGTTGGAATCACTCAGTGATGCCTAAGAACATCAAGATGCACACATACACACATGTTTCTATGTATGTACATATGTTAGCTTGTTGGTCATAGTTTTTAGATGCTACTACTCTGTCCTGACTCAGATTGACCCCAACCCCTGTCTAGCAACACAAAATGCCGCCCAGTCCTCTGCCAGGCCCAGGATTGGCAGGCTGGTGTGATTTCCCTTGGCTGATTTTTGGAAGTTGATCACATCTTTCTTCCTATGTGATTATGTAGGTGTGCAAATAATGTCAGGAAATGAGAAAAGCTTTAGAGGAAATTCAGTGCTACATTCAAAATCTGCCCTGGGTAATATATTGGGGAGGGGGGAGGGAATAATAATAATGAGAATATATAATAAGAATAATAAGGTTCCTATAGGATGGGTTTGGGGAGGAAGGGGGTACAGGGGAATTACTATCAAAGAGCTCAAGAAGAAAGATGTTTGGAAACTGATTGTGGTAGCAATTGTGCAATTGGGTTTGCTCTAATTGAATTAGGGTATGATATAATATCTGGAAGAGCTCCCAATAAAATTATTAATTAATAAAAAAAATCCTCCCTGTAATAGATTCTCTTCTGTGTAACTTTACATGTGTGTGCCACAAGCAGCTTGATAGAAATGAAATCAACATTGAGAGCAACGTTTTTTCCTATAAGGGTCATAGCACTGGGTTTCCATCCTTGCCTCCTCACCAGTGAGGAGCAAGACTGATCTGGGCCTGGAGGATGGCCCGGAGTGCCATCGGTGGGGAGGGAGGGATGTGAGGAAATAGTGTGAAGGGCAGGTCCAACCTCCTCTGTCTAAGTGTGTGCTACCCCAAGGCAAATTGCTAAGTGGCAGAGGTCAGACAGGTCTCCACAATTCAAAATATTTTAACACCCACCATCCCTCTGATAGTACAGTATTGCTCTGCGGAGTTGGATAATCCAATGTGATGGCCACAAAGAACCCACAGACAACACCAACACAGCTATGGGGTCTATTAGGAAAGCCAACTGGCTACAAATAGCCAAGATCACAAAGCATTAAGAACGCCATTCTTATCTTTACCATAGTGCCTCATCTCAGCCATGCTGGCAGGCACACCTTTCTCAGATTCTCAGCCACACAGTTCTGTGGCCTCTGCCCTCCTTGGACAAGTATAGCAAAGCATTTTTAGCACTGATAAATACCCCCAAGGGCACCCTCCCCTGCCATCCAGTCTCCTGACCAAAGGCATTCAGGTAGATGCCACTGCTCTGTCACATGGTATTGATGTTGCAGCTTCTGGTACCTATGCTGCCATTGCTGCTATTGTCTCTTCCTTCCTGTTGATCATGAGACTCTGTTCATGCTTTTGAAATGGATTGTTTTATACTCCTTGGAATGGTGAAGTTGAACCATCCCTGAGTTCCACCCTTCTACACCTCATCTGCATGCACCTCCGCAGGAACTTTGTGGGAGCTACAAAGACAATGAGTAGGAAAGTCGTATCAAGTAATTTCACTTCACATCACGATGGCATGCGAGGTAGAAGAAAACAGCTAGAGGTGAGAGAGTTGTGAGGACATTGGGGAATTTCGGATTTTCACTAGAGCACTGGGTGCATCTGGGAGATTATTGAAGAGAGCAATGGACAAGCAAGTTGAGCCAGGAATAACTAGGGATATAAATTGAAGACGTCTACCAAAGTCTTCAGTCTAAAATTGATCAAACATACAACTAAGATGCATGGATAATTATTGGTAATTCATATGCAAACATTGGTAACAAAGGGGAAGAAACATTAGCTGGAAAATATGGTTTAGGTGATAGAAATGAAGCTGGAGATCATAGGAAAGAGTTTTGCAAGACCAATCACTTATGTGTCGCAAATACCCTTTACAAAACACAAAAGGCGAGGCTACATATGGACTTCTCCAGATGGAGTACATAGAAATCAAATTAATGACATCTCTGGGAAGAGATCATGGAGAAGCTCAATATCTGCAGCTAAAACCAGACCAGTGGGCAACCGGGGAGCAGATGACCAATTGCTCATATGTTCAAGTTCAAGGTGAAGATAAAGAAAATTAAGACAAGATCCAAAGTACAACCTTGAGTCTATCCCACCTGAATTGTGAGAACATCTCTAGAACAATTTGCTGCACCGAACACTATTGACAGGAGATCTGAGGAGTTGTTTGGGACCTCAAGAGCATCATTTACAAAAAATAGCAAAAGTCATTAAAAAGACAGGAAAGCATGTATAAAGGTAAAAGTGGATGCTAGGAGAGACATTGAAACTTCCTCTTAATGAAGGCAAGTGGACGAAATGGTGACGTCAAAGAACCAAACAGAAAATTCAGAGGCTAGCTCAAGAAGACAAAGCCGAATATTATAATGAAATGTGGACAGCCTTAAAGTTAGAAGACCAAAAAGAACATGCTCTGAAACTGTGTTCCTCCAGGTTTGACTAAAGAGATAAGTTCAAGGACATGTTTATGTGTATAAGAAAGAGCTTTATTTTAAAGAGCAATTGTATATTGAAAAACAACTCAGCTAAGTCCAGATCAAGTGCATAAGTCTAATATTAGTCCATAAATTCCTCTTTAGGCTCACACAACCATGCAGGAATGCTGAAGGCAGGAGTATCACAGGTCAATGGATGGAAAGTCTTGTAGATCCAATGGCAAAGGACGGGTCTCAGCCCTGGTCTGGGTCTCTACACAGCTCCTCTTGCTCCAGGGTTCTGGTCCCATCAGTGAGTCTCCATGTGACTTGTCCACAGAAATGTCTCACGTGGAATGTGAGCCTCCAGTGAGCTATTTATCTCTGCAGCTACCCCACCCCCATGAGGTCATCAAGCTGCGACATGATTGACAGGCTAAAAACATCACCCCTTTACAAATTGACAGGAGATTGTGTAGCAGCCACATAAACGGAAAGAACTCAAGAAAGAAAAAAAAAAGGAGAGAATGCACAGAAACACTAAACCAAAAAGAACTTTTTGATGCTTTACCATTTCAGGATGTAGCATATGAACACAAGAACCAATGGTGCTAAAGGAAGAAGTTTCACCTGTGTTGAGAGCATTCGCCAAAACAAGATTGCAGTAATGGATGTAATATCTGTTGAAATATTTCAAATAGCAGATGAAGCCCTGTAAACAGTCAACTCTTCTATGCCAGGAAATTTGGAAGATAGCTACTTGGCTTGCTGACTAGAAGAGTTCAATATTTGTATCCATTCCAGAGAAAGGTGGCCCAACAGAATGCTCAAATTATAAAACAATGTCATTAATACTACATGAAAGCAAAATTTTGCTGAAGATCATCCAAGAAGGGTCACAACAGTACACTGGAAGGGAGCTACCAGATTCAGAACAGGTTGTGGGACAAGGGGTATCTTTGCTAGTGTCAGATGGCTCTTGGCTCAAAGCAGAGAATACCAGAATGATGTTTACTTGTGTTCTACTGACTGTGAAAAGGCAATGGACTGTGTGGATAATAACAAATTATGGAGACCCATGAGAAGAAAGGGAGTTTCAGAACACTTAATTGTGCTTCTGTGGAATCTGTCCATGGATCAAGAGTCGCTTGCGGGAAGAGAACAAGAAAATGCTACATTGTTTCGAATCAAGAAAGATGTGTGTCACAGTTGTATAATCTAACCAAATTTATTCAATCTGTATACTGAGAATATAACCAGAGAAGCTGGATTATGAAGAAGGATGTGGCATCAGGATCGGAGGAAGTCTTATTAACAACCTTCAGTACACAGATAATTCAACCTTGTGTGCTGAAAGCAAGGAGGACTTGAAGCCCTTGCTGGTGGAGATCCAAGATCAAGGCCTACTATCTGGATTACAAGGGAATGTAAAGAAACCCAAATCCTCATAATTAGACCAATGGTTAGCGTAAATAATAACAAGACTGGTAGCTAATAGGTAACTTAAATAGAGAGAAGATTGAAATTGTCGAGCATTTCCTCTTGCTTACATGCACAAGCAATCACTGCAGCATCAGTCAAGAGTTCTAAATATGCATTACATTGGGAACAGTCTGCTGCACAAGACCTTTTTCAAGGGTAGAAAAGCAAGGATGTTATTTTAAGGACAAAGGTGCACCTGGCCCAAGCCATGGTGTTGTCCATTGTTTCATGTACATTTGAAAGTTGGATATGGAGTAAGGAAGACAGAAGAAATGGTGCTTTCAAATTAAGGTACTGGTGAAGAATACTGGAAGTACCATGGACTACCAAAAGAACAAGTTAATCTCAAAATAAGTAGGCAGAATGTTCCTTAGAGTCGAGGACAGTGAGACTTCTTGTCTTGTATTTTGGACATGCTGCCAGGGGAGAGCGGACCCCTGAGAAGGACATCATTCTTGGTAAATGGGTGGGGCAGCACACAAAAGAAAACACCTGCCACGCTGGATCAACACAGTGGCTGCAACAATGAGTTCAACCTGTGAACCACTGTGGGGCAGCAGAGGAACAGGACGAGTTTCATGTTGTTGTACATGTAGGGTCATGATGAGTCACACAGGCTTGATGACTCCAGACAACTTAAGCTGGACAAAGTGGGAAAAGAGAAGGGTTTGCACAGGGTCGGGAAGTGATGTGCTCAGTGTGGCGAGGGTTATGCTTCAGGAAGACTAATCTAACCACAAGGGCCGCAGAAATAGGAAAGGGAATGTAGAGGCAATTATAATGCCCCATCAGACCATAATTGAAAGTGGTGATGTTGATGGCTCTCCATTGACACAGAACGACATTTATAATATCACAAGTCTAATCTGACTTAAGTCTGTTGTACATTTATTTGTTTTATATAATCTCATTTTTGCAAAATGAAATCTAGACTCGTTACTTCTCCAGAGAAAAATTCATGCAAGACTAGATGGCCCAGCATAAATACTTCCTGGCTATCTCTGGTTGGTAGGATTATGGGTAACATTTATTTTTCATTTCATATGTGTTCTTCATTTTCCACAATGCACATTTTCTTGTGTTAAAAAAGGGGGGAGGGCATGGGCTTTATCCCTTATTGGCTACCTTGTCTATCAGAGTGCTTTTCCTAAACAATGGAATCATCCACCTTGGCATCAGGTTGTGCCTCTCCCTCATTTCATAGAGGTCATCGTGACCGGAGCAGGGGTGGCAGCCACCAGGACAGAAAGGAGGTGATGTTTTCCTCCTGAGATTTCTAAGCACAGTTGATCCTGGCACTGGAGAGCCATCTAATTTGGCTCCGGTAACAAGTGCCAACAGCCATGAATCTGAGCTTGAAACTAGGCAGGTCAGTGTGCCACTAACAGGCTAGGAACATTTTATTACCAGAAGAGTTCTTCAGACTATGGAGACCAACTTTGGCTGTGTAAAACTCAATTGTGAGAGTTAAATGACTTGATAGCCTGCTCTTAAGCGCTAAAGCACTCCTCAACTGAAACTGTCCCAGAACCACCACACACCCAACCCCACCCTACTCAATGATTTGAAGGCATTCACAAAGCTCTTACCATGTGCTGGGCACTGCTCGAGATGTTGGAAGTGCCATCATGGTTAAACAGATTCTGTGGATCAGACCTTTTAGTGTCACTTCGGTGAAGGAAGTACCTGCCATGTTTTCCTCCTCTTGTTTCTCCCTGCTTGGCTACTACTTTTTCTGAAAACATGAGCTTGACAACAACCTGGATTTTCATGGGTCGCTTTCTCAGCTGTATCTCTCTCACTGCCATCATGTGAATGGCAACTCACAGGGAGTCTATAGGACAGGGTAGAACCTGTTGGGTTTCTGAAACTATAACTGTTTATGAGAGTAGAAATCCTCATCATAGTCCCCCAAGGAGTGGCTGGTGGTTTTGAACCACTGGCCTTGCAGATCACAGCCTAACGTGCAACCACCACATGCCACCAGGACTCCTTGATGCGTAGTCAGCCCTCAACAAGGAACCATTGACTGAGTGGTCATCTCACATGCTCCACCCTCTGCAGAAGCAGGCGTTCCTTGGTCCTTAGCATACTTCTGCAACTCCTTGTTTGCTCAGCGCAAAGTAGTCACTTCCTCTAAGAGATTTAGGATTAGCCAGATTCAGCACTCCATACTAGTCCTTTGTCCACCTACGCTGCTGTCATTGCACGCTTACTAGGTTTAAAATCTGTCCCTGCTAAAACTATGTGAACCCCCCAAAGGCTGGCCTGCTTCACCCATGAAACCTCAGTCCTTCACACAGTCCCTGACTCACGGGAGCCCCCCAGAAACAATTATCGCGGGTGGGATGGGGGGATGGGCAACTGACTAAGTGAGTGTTTCCGAATAGTCTGATGACCACTGAGTCTTGGCTGAAAAGGAGATCATTGCTGCTGTCGTTGATGAGAACTGGGGAGAGCAGCGACAAAGCTGATCCACCGAACAGTGTCAGCCCAGCCAGGGTCGTTGTCCCCACCCCATGCTGTTTCAGTGCTCCCACTCTGGGAACTGGGTCATGCGCCGCACGCTCTGAAGTGTCTGTCAAACTGTAGGCATCGATAGGTGATATACAGAGATGGCTATGGTGATGTCTGCTGGTGCTATGGGTGAGCCATTAGACTGGTGACTGCCAGGCCCAAAGTTCAAAACCACCAACCAGTCCTCTGCAGAAAGATGAGGATGTACAGTTTCAGAGACCCTATATGAACCCAGTGACAGTGGATGCACGTGCATGTGTGTTCCTAGGTGGGGAGGAAGGAGCCATGTTAGTAGCACTTGGCTGCGGTCAGAAGGCAGGCGTTTGAACCCACCAGCCACTCTTCAGAAGAAAGATTTGACAGTGACTTTCTTCCCCTCTCTTTGTTCCTCATCCCCTTCTTCCTTTTTCTTCTCCTTCTTCATTGTTTTCAATTCCTCTCCACCAGTTTCACCTTTTCTCTTCATACCTCCCTCTTCACCCTCTTATTCTCCCTCTCTTTCTTTTTCTTGTCCATTGCCATGTGTATTGTAGTCTTCCCCATCGTTGGCTTTTTATCTGCATCTTGCTTTCCGCCGTTCCCTGCTCGAATTGGTCCCTAGTTGTGTAGGCCTGAGCAGATTTGGCCAGGTTTTCTCAAAATAAGTAAGTAAGAAACCCCAACTTTCTGTTTTTGTTTTTGTTTTCACTTTTTTAATCATTTTGTTGGAGGTTTGTACAACTCTTACCACAATCCATCCATCCATCCATTGTTTAAACACATTTGCACGCCTGCTGCCATTTTCATTCTCAAAACATTTGCTTTCTACTTGAGCATTTGGTATCACTCCTCATTTTTTCTTCTCCCTGCCTGCCCCCACCAAAACCCTTGATAATTTATAAATTATTATTATTATTTTGTCATGTCTTACACTGTCCAACATTTCCCTTCACCCATTTATCTATTGTCCATCCTTCAGGGAGGGAGTTATATGTAAATCCTTGTGATCAGTTTCCCTTTTCGAACCCACCTTCCCCTTCCCCTCCTGGTATCGCCACTTTCTCATAATTGATCCTGCAGGGTTTATCTTTCCTGGATTCCCTGTGTTTCCAGCTCTTTTCTGTACTCATATACATTCTCCCTAGCATTCTCGTAAACAACAGAATTCTTATTATCAAAAAAAAAAATACCTCACCCCCACAAGAGAGAAAGCATGCAATTTCATTTTTGTTTTAAATACCGTGTATCAGTGACGTTAAGACACATATATTTTCCATTTTAAGATCCCTGAAATGGGAAGGGCCTGATACTTGATGGTGTGTCTCTGGTAGTAGTTTTTGTTGATTTGTTTATTTTAAGCAATAATCCATGTTGCCCTTCTAAGGGTGATCGATTTGATGAAATCATGGAGCAATGGTCTTTTTATTACTCCTGCTGAAAAAAGCAAGTCTTGTCAAAAACTATGCCATGTGTAACAGGGAGCCATAAAAAATTTAAAACTTTTTATCATTAATTGAGTAGAGGTTTGTCGCATAATTCATCAGTTTTACACTCAACGATTCACAAACTTCCATTTCATCTCATTCATTGCCATCCCTTCATGTGACATCTCCAGCCCTTCTTCTGGTCTCACCTTTCTGAACACTGCCTGTGGGTACATGCTGCCACCTGGATCGCAAAGGGTCGTTTATGGGCTGGTGAGTCCAGTCACACTCAGGGCGACTGTCTGTACACCAGAAGGAGGCACTGTCTGCTCAGGGGTCATCGGCAGTCTTTTTGTTTGAACTCATTGTTGCAGCCTGTGTGTCATTCCATCTCCTGGCGGTCTTCCTTTTTTACACTGACCTTTGACTTGATCAAACAAGATATCCTTTTCCTGGCACTGGTCTCTCCTGATAACATGACCAAAGTCTCACCATCTTCCTTTCTAAAGAAGATTCTGGCTGTCCTTCTTCCAAGACAGCTGTGTTTGTTCACCAACACCATAATTCAAATACATCAATTCCCCGGTCTCCCTTAGGCACTACTCAAGTTTCACATGCATATAAAGCCAGTGAAAAGACCCTGTCTTCAGTCAGGGACACCTTAGTCCTCAGAGTGACATTCTTGCTGTTGGAAGAGAGCTTGTGCAGCAGATTCACCCCATGGGACCCTTGCTTTGCCTTCTTGACAGCTGCTTCTGTGAGCATTGGTTGTGGATCAAGCAAGATGAACTCCTGAGCATTTTCAATTTTCTTCATCTATCATGCTGTTATGTATTGGTCCAGTTGTGAGAATTTTCATTTTCTTGACATTGAGTTGTAATCCATACTGAAGGCTACAGTCCTTCAGCATGTGCTTCAAGAGCTCCTCACTTTCAGCAAGCAAGGTCTCTATTCTGTATATCATGGGTGGTTCATCGGCCTTCCTTCAACCTTTCTTCATATAGTCTGACTTCTCAGATTATATGCTCAGCACACAGATGAAATAAGTGTGGTGGAAGGATACTGCCCTGATACATACCTTTCCTGATGTTCTACCACACAATTGGCCCTTGTTTTGATTCTTCCTCTTGGTCCATGTACAGGTCCTACATGAGCTGTGCAGTCCATGTACAGGTCCTACATGAGTTGTGCACAACCTGGAATTCCCATTCTTCTTAATGTTTTCCATGGTTTGTTATAATCCTCACAGCTAAGTACCTTTTCATAGTCAAGTAAACAACTTTGTGCTTTCAGAAAGCATCTGACATGGCAATGATATCACCCGTTTCACATCCTCTTCTGAATCTAGCTTGAATTTCTGTCAGCTCCCTGTTGATCTTCTACAACAACAACTACTACTACTACTACTGCTACTTTTTTTAGTTAATCTTCAGCAAAATTATATTGAATGTTATAAAAATGATATTTTCGGATAATTTCCACCCTCTGTTAGGTCGCCTTCCTTTGAAATAGGCACAAGTATTTTTAGTCAATTCCAGCCAGTCTTCCGAATGTCCTGCCGTAGATACTTGAGTGCTTACAGTGCTTCATCAACTCACTGAAACATTTTCATTAGTGTTCTGTCAAATCCTAGAAACTTGCTTTTCCCTAATGTCTTCAGTGCAGCCTTGATTTCTGTGTTCAGTCTCATCAGTTCTTGGTCGATGGCTACTATTTGAAATGGCTGCACAATTCTTTTGGGTACAGGGACTCTGTGTATTGCTCCCATCTCCTCTTGATGCTTCCTGCATCGGTCGATATTTTGCCCATAGAATCCTTCCATATTGCAGCTTTGGCCGAATGTTTCCTCAGGCTTGGCAACCTGAGAAATGCTAAGCATGCTTTCCATTTTTGGCTTTCTAACTCCAAGTCTTTTGCACACTTTGTCACTGCGCTTTGTCTTCTTGAGCAGCCCTTTGGAATTTTCTCTACTCTCCTCTGTCTATTGTTAGGCTGAAAATTAAACTGAGGACCACAGTCCAGATTTCCACTAGCTTTTATCTGACCCGCATGCCTGATGTCTGCCACGGTTTAGAGTTTGGTTCCACCCTTTTCTCCCACTGTCTCCTGGGCCTTCTTCTGTGATTTCTTGCAGAGCTGGCCCAGCGGTAGCCAGACACCACTCACCAAGGAATTTGGAGTATGAGAGTCATAGTAACATTTAGTCCCTAACCTTTTGGTCTTCTGTCAGTGAGAATAAGGCTGGGATTCTAGCCGAGCTGGAATCACATTGAGAAGAATGGGAATTCCAGAATACTTCATCTGTGTTTGAGTGGAAACTGTACATGGATTAAGAGGCAGTTGTTTGAAGAGAAAAGGGGGTAGTTTAAAACCAGGAAATTATTTCCTCACCATTTCAGAGATGAGAAGCATGAATTCAGACACTGACTCTGGAAAACCTCTCTCTATATGGGCTCTGAGGGAAAGTCCTTATCCCCTTTTGGCTTCTGTTCCTGGGTCCCTTAGAGGCCTAGCTCTGAACATTTCCTATCACAAAGTGGTTGCTTTAAAACACACCATCACATAGGCCTGCTTCATTGACATTTAAGGCTGTGGACTTTGGGAAGCAGCTCTCCAGGCCTGTCTTTGAAGGAAGCTCTAGGTGGGGCCTGAGTGCCGCTCTTTTGGTGAATAGTCAACATCTAACTGTGTCTTCCCCGGGGGCTTCACCTTCCTAACTCTAGCAGTTCGAGTTGGCCAAACATATACTTTTAGGGGACCCAAGTGAATTCCTCACAGAAGGTGATAATGACCAGAAGTCATCCAGGGACAAGCAATCATCACCCTTGCCCAAATGCCTGCCTCACCTGGTCTCACCCGAGTAACTTGGCTCTTGACACATTTTCTTTTAAACAAGGAAAGAACAATCCGCTCTGACCAGTGTGAACTTCCAGTACTCGTGAACGTTGACTTCTCATTACACATGAATACATTGGCCTACTCATTAGAGCTTGGCTTCTCCCATAATTTGCCTTCTGGGAGGGAATGGTCTGATCTCTCAGCTACAGTGTGCTGTCAGCCTGCCAGATGGAGTTCTCTTTATAAATCAATGCATGGTCATCCTAATCTTTCAATAATAGTCTCTATGTGTTTGGTGAATGCCAGGTTGCCTATAGAAGAAGGGTCCAGGCCACACGCCTAAAGAACAGGGCCTGTCATAGAAACTTCACTGAGGCAGGGCAATGAATGCTACCTCCTGGTGTCTCTTGGGAGAGTGTTTGTTGGCCTTCCCTAGAACCCCTCTGAGAGGTTGACAAAGGGAACCGAAATCTTTTACACACCAAAGGAAACGAGTCTGCATCCCCTCGCCTCTCAGCTCTTGTTCTTCAGCCTCATCAAGTCGGCCTGACTCATAGTAAGTCTGTGCCTGACCCCAGAGTGACAGGCTGCCTCGTTCTGTGCCTTCTGGACTATTGTTTGAGCCTGTCGCTGCAGCCTCTGTGCCAACAGTCAGACTTTCTCTGTTTTGATATCTTTCTACGTTACCAAGCATGGTGTCCTCTCTCTCTCTCTCTCAATCTCTCAATCTCTCTCTCTCTCTCTCTCTCTCTCTCTCTTGTTTTTTTATGTCCTTTTGCCGGCACTGGTCTCTCCTGATAACCTGATATCCAATCTTTACTCCTAAGAAGTTTTCTGGTTGAACTTCTTCCAACAGCAGGGTGCTTGTGCTTTTGGCAGTCCATCATACTTTCAATATCCTTCACTAATACCTTAATTCAAATGTGTCCACTCTTCTGTAGTCTTGGCTTATTCGTCTTTTAACTTTCATATGCATACGAAGCCATTGAAAAGACCATGGACTGGGTCAGACTCACCTTCGTCCTCAAAGATGCCTCCTTGCCCTTCAACATTTGCATGGGCTTTTGTGCAGCTGATGTATGCAATGCAATAAGTAGTCCCATCTTGGACTGCTGCTTCTATGAGCATGCCTTGTGCATCCAAGCCAGATGAAATCCTTGACATCAGCCATCTCTTCTCCATTTACCAGGATGTCACCAACGGGTCCAGTTGTGAGGGTTGCTGCTTTACTTACACTGAACTGCAAATTCACTGCAAAATCAAAGACTGCAGTTCTGGATTTTCATCAGCAAGAGCTTCACATCTCCCTCATGTCCAGCAAGCATGGATGGGTCTTCTGCATAACATAGGTTGTTTAATAAGCCCTCCTCCAAATCTGACACCCTATTCTTCTTCATACAGTCCAGCTTCTCACCTGGTTTGCTCAACATATGGATTTAATAAGTATTGTGAAAGGATATAACTCTGATACAGACCTTTCCCAAATGGTGAGGAACCGAATCTTTGCTGGTTAAAACCACCTACTCTGGCGCTTGTGCGATCATAGCACGAGAAACCTATGTTGCCTCCCTTCGGGGTTGCTTGTGCCCATCAACTTCCCAGCTGCTGCCTGACTGGCAAACGTGCTTTTTACCTGGACACTGATAAGATGGGCACTGCCAGCATTTGCCCCCTTAGACCTGGCATTTTCTAAGCTTCTTACAACATGCTCTCCCTCGTGCCCCCCACCTGGATGACAAAGTATGGTGATGGGTACAGAGAAGTCCATCATCCTCTCCTCCCTACTCTGTATGTGAGGAAAGTCCCATAGTAAAAATAGCTGTACTGGAAAAAGAGATTGTGTTGGTTTGTCACTCTGAGTATATACCATACAGTCATTCAGAAACTAATATATACAGAAGAACAGGGCCAGATGTTCCCCTTGAGAAGTGTTGGGGGAGAAGCAGGCGTGGGAATGGTCCTTTAAGGGAGCACCTGGCAGGGCCCCTTTGCCCAGCCTGGTCTGAGGAAGGACGACCCCACACTTGTGCTCGTCAACCAGGTTGCTGACATGCGCAGAGGGCTGCCAAGAGAATGATATGTCTGAATGAACAGTATCTACCATGGCAGGATTCAGACTCTGTTGATATCATTTCTCTCTCTCTCTCTCTCCACACACACACACACACACACACACACACACACACACACTGGTAGGTATCTTTTGCTGCTAAGCTATCCCTGCACTAGCCCTTATCACACGAGGGCAGTGGTTCCTCATCAGCTGGGATCTTCAAGGTCTGCAGTTTGAAACCACCAACAGCTCCAAGGGAGAAAGAGGAGGCTTTCGACACCCATATACAGTTACTGTCTTGGAAATTCGGGGGCAATTCTGCCTTGTCCTATCGGGCCACTATGGGCTCAATGGCAGTATGTTTGCTTTGCCTTTGGTTGGGGCGGGGCAGGGGTGGAGGGCACCAGATAACTGGTATGATGCGGGGTGGGGGAGGAATCTAAACCAAGCTCACTGCCATCCCAAGACTCTTATCAACCTTGATAGGACCAGAGAGGCAGCGTGTGTGTATGGACCGCTGAGCTGGCAGTGGCTGTGTGAAGTTTAGGGGACGGCACCACAGAGGGTCTCCTTCGCGGAAAGCCAAAGCTCCTGTGTTCAGAATGGCAGGGACGTGCCACTACCAAGAGTGATGCCGCCCTCGTGTGGCTAAACGTGTGAATTGTCAGGAAGCCCCCCAGCCTGCCCGAGGTGAAGTTACACAACTCTTGACCAATGTCTATTTGGAGGCAGTGCTCATTTCTTCTTATATGTGCATATAAGTTAGACTTGATTAATACGATCCTACCACATGGCTTCAAACCTCCTCCAAAACCAAATTCATTGAATCGATTCTGACTCAGCCACCCTACAGGACAGAGTAGATAGAACAGGCCCTGTGCATTTCCGAAACAGTACCTGTCTGTGGGAGGAGAAGCCCTGTGTGGCTCCCTCGGAGTGGCTGTTGGTTTGGAACTGCCAACCATGCATATCACAGCCTGACGCTTAACCATAACACCACCAGGGCTCAGAGCTGAGAGCTGCATCCAGCCGGCCTGCTGAGTCTGATCACCTGTCTGTGTTTCTTGGTAACTGGATCCTCTTCCTGTCTCTTCTCCCAGTGGAGAGACCGAGGAAGGAAGGAAGGTAGAAAATGAGTAGGTGATGCTAGACCGGAAGCTCTTGCCTCTTCTTCCCTCCCCACCCCAAGGCAAAAGTTGGGGCATCTGAAGGAGTGACACCCCTCTCATCTTCCCCATCTTGGACTGATGAGTTCACTCTCAGAACTTGGCCACTCCCCTCCATGGGGGCCTCGTGGCTGCCCGAGCGTCCCTGCAGGGCGATGCAGGAAGAAGGCTTGGCAGCGCCATGCTGTGGGCAGGTGCTAGGGCTGGTCTCGGGTCTGCTGGCACGGACAGGGCGCCCCAGCCCTGCTGTGAGTGTCTCACAGGCATCCTCTGGGAGCCCTCAGCACCAGGAAACCCTCAGGGTTGCTGAGGTCACGCTTGCAAACCACTTTAAAGAGGAGCCCCGCTTTAAAACAGCTTGGATCACTTCCGGTGAGATGACCTCTTCACAGCCACGCAAAGAAGAGCAAACGCAGGCTCAGGGGCTGCCTTTTAACGTTCTTTCAAAAGGAGCCGCAGCTAGCCCATCATTAGTGCGTGCACCTGTGTGTTTGAATCAGCTGAGGCAGGGCAGAGTGTTGTCGGGGGACAGGATTATTCAAACTGTTCTTATTGCTCAGCAGCGTGCGCTCATTAAAAAAAAGAAAAAAGGTAAATGGACAGAAGTTTAGAAGACGAGCTCTTAAGAGTCCTGTCTGTCCAAACCTCACCTCTGCCACTCAACCAGAGGTGGTGGTGTTATTGCGGTCCGTGTCCAAGGGGAAGAAACACTGCCTGGTCCTCATGGTTGGTTTGCAGAACTCATCGATCGACGGGGCTTTCCTCCTGGTCCCTTGTTGTCTGGAAGTTCTGCGGGGAACAGAGTCACCATCAGCAACACCACCAGACGGGGGGTGGCTGCACACGGCCGGCACTGGCTGGGTGAGAAAGAATAGAACTCCCAGGTAGAGTTCCTTAAAGAATCAGGCCGCCACATCTTTATCCTGGACAGCAGCTGGTTGATTCAAACTCCCTGACTTGTCGGTTGCCAGCCAAGTGCTTAACCTCTGCACCACCAGCACTCCTTCCAAGAAGGTTACATCCCAGACCCCCCTAGGGAGCAATTCTGCGGTTAACACATGGGCCACCGTGAGTCTGACTCAACTAGACAGTAGCGGCTCTTTCCAGGGACCCTATCTGTGCTTTACAGAATCTTGCTTTCTCAGCAATGGGTGGTTCATCTTGCTTTCATTTCTCAGATGGGGAGACTGGATCCTGATGAGGTCACAGAGCTGGACCAGAACCCCGATCTTGTCCATTGCACTAAAGTCCTTATAGTTTCCTACCTAGCCTCCATTCTGTACCGTGAGCAAAAGAAAAGCCAACAGTTTCATTTCCACACAGCGGTGAGTTCACCACCAGGTGGTGGCTAAGGCTTCTTGCTCATCAGCCCCTGGGCTAGGAAAGCTGCTTTGGATGGCTGACTTCTTTGCTGGACAGCTAAACAGTTTGCAAATGTAACTTCTGCCATCTGCTGGAAGAATGCGTTGTTGCATTTTTGAGGCCCAAGATGAAAACTTTAAAATCCAACCCCTGCACTTGAGTTGAGTCCCAACTCATCACACCCCAGAGGGCGGACTGTGCATATTCATGGAAGCCCCCAGCCACCTCCAGGTCTTCCATAGAGCCCATGGCGGGCTTGAACCGCCAACCTTGCAGTGAACAGCCTCACTCTTACCTGAACTCTTGAGAGCCTATTTGCTGAGAACTTAGTGCCGTGAAGTTGACATCAATTCTACTCTCCCCCAAAGACGCCTTCTCAGGCAGGCCTAGTCCTGTGCCTTTTCAGAAAAGGCCACTGATACTTGACATGTATTCCTTTTCTAGAACAACTGAAACTCAGGGGTGGCAGCCTGGGTGACTTTCAACAGCAGAAACAAACGCATCCCCTCCTGGCTCTGGAGCCCGAAGTCTGAAGCCAGGCGTCAGCAAGGTTGGGATTCCCTCCAGAGCCGAGCGGAGAGCGCCTCTTTGCCTTGGACAGGTTCCAAGGGTTCTGCATGTGCGAGTTATGCAATCTTCACAGCCCCACCAGGAAGGCTCACGCCCAGAGGCCTTCGGAGCGGCTGTGTTTGGGAATTCAGAATGGTCTGGATTTCTGAGAACGATGGGCTGCGAAGACGACTGATTCCCATGTCTCCCTCTGTGAGGAGCTGGAGGAGCTTTCGGTGAGAAAGCTAGTGACGATGATGTGGCACAACATATGTTTTCACATGAAGTAAGACGCAAGCCAACTCAGGGCAGGGTCCCACTATCAAACGAACTCCTGCCATTTGATCTCCCAAGTCGATGGGGCGCTGCAGGGAGACACGGATGGCTCCCACTGAGCGGACTGTGGAACAGTTGCCCGGTCCTGGATCACCTTTGGGACCCAGCGACTTGGAACCCATCGCTTGATGGCTCTCCACCACACCACCCAGCAGGGTGTCTTTCGCCAGCCACCAAGATTTCTGGGAGGGGTGTCTAAGTCAAGTGGGTCTGACAGGATTCTGTTCTCACCCACAGGTTCTCACAGACTCATAGGCAGTCAGCAGTAGACTGCCAGCCCTTTCTTCCTAGTCTGTCTTCATCTAGTAGCTCTGCTGAAACCTCTTCACCACTGGACCTTGCTGGCATTTGAAAAACTGGGGGTACAGCGTTCTGCATCTTATGGGAGGTGAAAGAGACCATAGGCCTGTATTATTAGCTCCAGTTTTCAGACGCAGAGACTGAGGTTTCAATGAAGAAACTGAGAGTACCACTTTAAAATATCCCTTTCTCCTGCAACTGAGGCCACACCCAGAGGTCCCTCACCATTCAGCCAAGGATTCCACCCATTGCAGTGGAGTCAAGTCCGGATTTCTAGAAACCCAAGAGGGTTTCCAAGACTGAAAGTCTTTAGAGGAGCAGACAGTCTAATTTTTCTTCTGGGGAGCAGCTGATGGATTTGAACTGTCAGCCTTGTCATCAGCTGAAACTTAACCCCCCATCCCCCCCCCACCCCGGCTCCTCCAGTCAAATAATAGGCTAACTTTAAAAAATTACAGTCATCCTGTGAGCAATGTGCTCCTGGGAATACCAACTATCAACAGTTACCTAACAGCAGAAACAAGAAAGCAAAGATGGGCAGGGATTAGGGGGCAGACAGGATCACAGAGGAGAGGCGATTAGGAACCAGCGTCACAGATCTGTGCATGAATTATGGAATGGAAATCCGATTCACGGGGCAAACTTTCTGCTAAAACATGGTAAAAATATATATTTTAAAACAACTTAAGAAGTTTGCTCAAGATACACAGTGAATTGGACAGCAGGAATTGGCACCTGCCTCTGTCTGCCTGCCTTCCCCGCTACGTGGCTCTGTTTCAATTTTTTATTTAGTTGTGTTGCCTGAACTATACCAATTCATGACTTCTGAACATATGACCCTCTCTGGTTTCCCAGGTCTTTGTAGAAACTCTTGAAGTGAAACATTAAATTACACGAACACGCATATTCTTTGTGCATTTATGTTTGTAGCATGTGAGTAATTCAGTGACATAGGCAGAGGAGTGCAGTTCTTCCTTGTGAATTTGGAAGGGGCTTTTAATCAATGACAACGTGGGCAGAGTCACACACTGAAATCAGAGGTTTCTTCTTTGTTGACCTACTTCTCGCTTCACTTAAAAAAATCCCCAAGAAAATAATAATTCCTCTAACCACATGTTAAGAAGAACTCGTCTGGCTAGAAAACCCTCAGTTGAGGAGTAATTAAGATGTTTGACTTCATCATTGATAATGTGAAAACAGGCTCTCTGACTCCCCACTCCTCATCACACATGGCTTGTCTCCCACAGCTCTGTACTGTTCATCTGGATTCAATAACTCAATGCAACATCCAAACAGAACTCATTTAGAGAAGTTTCAATTCAGAGGAGAAATGCTTAGGACACAGTGGCCCAGTCAGGACACAGTCTTCTTTGTGCCTCTGGGCAGGCCTCTCTCTGACTCTCAGTCCAGCTCTGTCTTATTCAGGCAATGTGGCAAAACTCTCTTGGGTCTGCCAATAAATGCCCAAAGGGCATGCCACTGCTGTAAGTCTCAACTCAAAGGCCCTCAGCTCCAGCTCTGTGGGTCAGTGAACCCAGCGCCCTCAATTAAGGCCCCAGGGTACTTGATTCCACAAGGCAGTCTCCTGAGTCCCAAAGCTTGCTGTGGGAGCCACCATTGTCTCAAACGCTGGTTCCTGATTCTGCTGTAACTGCTCCTCTGCTGATCCTCTGATGCCAAAACTGTCTCCTGGATCAAGAGGATCAATATGGAGAGATCTCAGGGTCCAAAGGAAACCCTTCACACCTGGCTCTTCCTTGCTGGTCATGAGATCCGATAAATTGTACAGCACAACCAGTCACTTCCCCCACCTTCTTACTCAGACCCAGCAGGGCGATGGAGGTCATTTCATGGGAGTAACAAAGGTGATGGCTAGAGCAGCCATATTACACAATTCACTGCACATTGCACATGCCCTCGGACACATCCACACACTCACATGCATGCAGTCACTCACACTCTCACAAACATATTGCATGTGTGATGTGGAGTCTGTGGGTGGTTCTCTCTTTCATCCTAGCTAGGAGCCAGAGTGCTGGACTCTGCTGTGCATTCCT
Source organism: Nesogale talazaci (assembly GCA_004026705.1). Classification (NCBI taxonomy): domain Eukaryota; kingdom Metazoa; phylum Chordata; class Mammalia; order Afrosoricida; family Tenrecidae; genus Nesogale; species Nesogale talazaci. Next base: position 24,957 of record PVJH01022603.1, read on the forward strand.
ACCCCATCTACAGGGTTTGTGTGCTGAGAATTCTCTCTTTTGTGATTAACTGCTTAACACATGGGGGCTTCCTGGGGAGAGAACTCACCCCGTCGATGGCAATTTCCCTTCCATAATTTAGCTTATCAAGCTCTCTCGCTAGTGTCACAACCCTTAATAGGAAAGATTTCATGATCAGAAAATGTCCTTCCAGAGGAATGTTTCTTACCCTTCAGCAATAAGGAAAGAAGTAACAATTTACATAAAACAATTTCCTTTCGATCACAATAGTACCAGTTGGGTCCTTTTAACTTCTGTGGCAATTCCCGGGGAAGTACAAATGGTTACTGCACTCAGATGCTGCCTGAAAGGGTGAGAGTTTGAGTCCACCCAGATGACCCTTGAAAGAAAGAATGCTGGTGGTTTATTTCTGAAAAATCAGCTGTTGAAACTCTCTAGGCTATGGCACAAATCAGGTCCCTGATGGATGAGAGAGCTAGAGCAAGCTCTGACTTCTAGAGAGAAGTTACTCTGAGCTACGCAACTACCCCCCTTCAGTTAACTGATGTATAAACTTTTTCAATGACATATTATTATGTTTTCAGGAAAAGTTCCTATAACAGTTTGTTTTCCTGTTCATTCATTCCTACACACATTGTTTGGTGACATTGGTTACAGTCTTCACAATGATTGAATATTCTCATTATTTCCATTCTGGCTCTTACAGTTCCATATACTTGTTGTTGTTATTGTTAGGTTCCATTAACTCTGTTCCAATTCGTAGTGACGCTATGTACAACAGAACAAAACACTGCCAGAGGTCTGTGAGACTAGCCCCATTCCCAGCTATCCCGACCCCCATCCCTAGAAGAATGCACTACAGAGGACAGCATGAAGATACAGCCTGAGGAGACTGGCAGGTCTGCCTAGACCACATGGGAGCAAACTAAGAGGAGAAGAGAGAGAGGACTACATCCTGGCCCACCAAGCCTTGAGGATGACATTCCTGCTTGAAGCAGCCAATGCACAGAAAAGACTGCGACTCGCCCCACCACAAGACAAGATGCCCCCTCACTGACCCACAGTGCTACAAGGGACAGCACTGGAGACACAGTGTGGGGATTGTCCCCAGTCTGACCCACCCACACCGGGGTGAAACACACAGGGAACACAACAGAACCTCAAGGGGAGCAAAGCAATGAAGTCCCCGAGGAACTCCAAAAATAGACCTTGGGATCAGGGTCAGACCTCATTGGAAAACATGTATCAGGGTCAACATACAGGCCTGAAACTATTTATAGGCTTTTTCTTTATTTCTTTTCTTATCTATACAACAGTGGTTCTCAACCTGTGGGTCATGACCCCTTTGGGGGGTCATACAACCCTTTCACAGGAATTGCCTGATTTATAGCAGTAGCAGAATTGCAGTTATGAGGTAGCATCAAAAATAATGTCATGGTTGGGGGAACATGAGGAACTGTATTAAAGGGTCTTGACATTAGAAGAGTTAAGAACCACTGCTATATAAGATAGGCAGGATAAACAATCCCAAGGAGAAAACAAAGTTACTGATGATTCTGGGGGATATAGGAGAGGAGGAAACATGGGATATGGTGGGGCGGGGGGCGGCTCAGCAAGTTCAAGAAATCTAAAACCGATGGTGAGGAGAGCATAGAAAGCCTGGTGGGGTTGGATCAAATACATGGTAAACAAGAGGAATTACTGAGAGCTGATTGAAAGTTGAACATGCTAGTGGGACAGGAGGAAAGTAAAAGGAAATAGAGGAAAGAACTACTAGGCAAAATACATGTAGAGATTTAATTATAAATGTAAATATGAATGTAAATAAATTACTATGTAATGATAGGGAAATAGGTCTACATATATATATATATATATATATATATATATTAAGCATTAAGGTAACAGATGGATATTGGAGCACTACTCAAACCCCTCCTCACTGCAAGAACACTTTGTTCTAATTATCCGGCATTCTGTAATGCCCACCTTCCCAACACAATCGCTGAAGACAAAATGGACAATTGGACACCCCCTTACAGGGGAATCATGGGAGAGCGATGGGCCAGTGAGGTAGCAATGAAGCATAAAACTTTCCTCTATTTCCTGAAGGTTTCCTCCCCCCAACCATCACAGCCCCAAATCTGCCCTGCACTTCCAGCTGGACTGGAGGAGGTGCACTGGTGGAGGTGGGAACTGGAAACGAGGGAACTCAGGGTGGATGGACCCCTCGGGGTCAGTGGTGGGAGTGAAGTTGCTGGATGGGTGGAGGGAGGGTGGAGTGGAGAGAGGAAGCCAGCTGTGGGGATCTGCAGACTGTCTCCTATCTGGAGGACTGACGTAGGGAGGAGTGAGCAGGGAGAGATATCGGGCAGTGTAAGATATAACAAAACAATAATGATTGCAGAGTAATGAGAACTTGGGGGAAGGGGGAAAACTTTGGAGGGGAAAGGAAGGGGGACCATATCAAGGGCCCAAGTGGGCCCATATCAAGGGCAGATGTTGGGAGAATGTCGATGAGGACAGGCAAGTGGGAGTGCTTGGCACAGTATTTGTAACTATGTATTGAACTAAGTATGATGGAAAGCCATGTATGAGCACCCGATAAAATGATAAAATTTTTAAAAAGCGTTCATAAGCAAATGTAAAGAAAGCTAATGGTGCCTGGCTAATAAAAGGTATAGCATCTGGGGTCTTAAAGACTTGAAATTAAGTAAGTGGTCATCTAACAGGGAAGTAAGAAAGTCCACATAGAAGAAGCACACAAGCCCGTGTCATCACGAGGTGTCCACAGGATCAGGTATCAGGCATCAGAAGCTACAAAACAAACAATCATATCAATGCAAATGAGTGTGGTCAGAATAGAGACCCAAAGCCCATCTATAGACAATAGGCCATCCCCTCACAGAAGGGTCATAAGAAAGGGACAAAGCAGCCAGTTTGCAGAATAGCACCAACACAATAATCCGCTCAATCTTTACTGCTTCTTGCCCACCTCCACTATCATGGACCCAGTTCTACCTCACAAATCTGTCTAGACAGGAGCACTGTGTTAGTCTGGGCAGACTAGAGAAACAAATTCATATATGGGCATATGGATATAAGGGAAAGGTTTATATACAAGAAGAATGGAACATTGAGAAAGCATCCCAACCCAGTCCAGTCTAAGATTATAAATCCAACATTAGCCCATATGTTTGATACCAGTCTATAAAGTCTCCTGACTCACAAAGCAAGTGCAGTCAAAGCATCCCATTGCTGGCAGGGGTCTCCCCATGGCCCCTCGCTTCCAGGGCTTAGGGTCCATCAACAGCATCCAGTGGTGGTAGAAGCATCTCAGCACTGGCAGGGGACTCCATGTTGCTTCTCCAGCTTCAGAAGTCTGGTTCCATCAGGGTAAGGCCATGTGCTTTTTCTTCTAGCTCCTCCAGTTCCTCAGATGCTGCCATCTTCTCTTGTCAGTGGTTCGTTGTCTTGGAGACTCAGTCAAGTTCCTCTGCTCCAATTGGGAAATGCCGAGAGACTTCTCAGAATTCTCAGGAGAAAGCCATGCCCACACAGAGGCCTCATTGGCTATCTCCAGATTAACAGGCTAAACTCCACCCTTACATTTCAATCATGAAATTGACATAGGTACATGACCACCACAAGCATCATAATTCGTACAGATAAGAACTCTCGACACACAGAATGCAGGACAGATACATCCCTCAGGAATTGTAATGGGAGTAGCAATACCAGAAGGTGGGGGGAGGTGGGGGCAGAAGAGGGAGAGGGAGGAAGGGGAAACCAATCACAATGATTCGCTTATAACTCCCTACCCTTGAGGGGGACGAGCAACAGAAACGAGGGTGAGGGGAGACAGAAGTTGGTGTAATATATGAAAATAATAATAATTTATAATTTATGAAAGGTTCACAGGGTAAGAGGGTGGAGGAGAAAGGGAAAAAAGAGGAGCTGATACCAAGGGTTCAAGTCAAAAGGAAATGCTTTGAAAATTATCATGGCAACATGTGTACAAATGTGGTTGATACAATTGATGTATGGGTTGTTAAAAGAACTGTAAGAGCCCCCAATAAAATGGTTAAAAAGCAAGCAAAACACTGCCTGATCCTGCACCATCCTGACAATCGTTCCTGTGTCTGAAACTGTGTTGCATGTAGTAGGCTATCTTTAACAAGCTATGATTGATCTGGGAAAAAATACCATTGGTCAGAATACAGCCTTGGTGATTGTATTATACTTTTTCCAGATAATGACAACAATAACAATCCTCCCAGCTAAACTAAGAGACAACATCCTGGTCAATGGAGAAAAGAATGAAGTTGTCAATAATGTCATTTTCCATAATTCCCAGTCAATGTTCATGGAAGCAGCAGTCAAGAAACCAAATGACACGTTGCATTGGGCAAGTCTGCTACACCAGAGCTCTTTGGAGTGCTAAAGAGCAAAGACGTCACGTTGAGGGTCGAGCTGGTGTGGCTCAAGCCATGGCATTTTCAGTCGCCTCACATGCGTGCGAACGCTGGACAGTGGGTGAGAAAGCTGGCAGGACTGATGAATTTGAATGATGGTGTTGGTGAGGAGTATGGTTTGCTGAAGAGCAAACAAGTCTGTCTTGGAAGAAGGACAACCAGAATGCTCCTGAGGAGCGAGAAGGGCAGACTTCTTCCTATGAGCTTCCCTAGAAAGCAACATCATAATGGATCAGTGCAAACGAGGAAGGCCCTCAAGGAGATGGGCTGACACGGTCGGTGCAACAATGGGCTCACACATAGCAATTGCAAGGCTGTCACAGCCCCTGGCTGTGCTGCACATGCAGTCTCTTTGAGGTGGCACTGACTCCGTGTCACTTAGCAACAACAAAAATGTTCATGTGCCAAGTACCTTTCTAAGACAATGAGAGATATCATCTTTTCAATGTAAATAGTGCGGCAGCTCAGTGTGGTAGGCAATGATGTGATACGGATAGCTGTTAGGTGCTATCTAGTCAGTTCCAACTCTGAGACCCTTCTGTGTGTAACAGGAGGAAATGCTATCCTGTCCTGCGCCATTCTCACAAGTGCTCCAATTGTTGCAGCCACTGTGTGCATCCGTCTCATCAAGAGCCTCTCTTTTCCACTGCCCCACTACTTTACTAAACACGAGGTCCTTCTTCAGGGGTTGGTCTCTGCTGACAACGTGTCCAAAGTGTGTGAGACAACATCTCACCATCCGTACATCCAAGAGATTCTGACTGTACTGTTTCCAACACAGATTTGTTAGTTCTCTTGGAAGCCCATGGTACTTAGAATATTCTTTTCCAGAATTAGAATCTGACTGCATTGGTTCTCCTTCAGTCTTCCTTCTTCATCGATTAACTTTCCCATGCAGGTGAGACAACTGAATATGTCATGGCTGGGGTCAGGTGCACCTTAGGCACAAAGTAACCTCCTTGCTTTTTAACTCTCTAAAGAAGCCTTGTGCAGCAGACTTACTCAATGCATTGTGTCTTTTGAGCTCTCTTTCTCTTTTTAATTAATCATTTTATTGGGGGAACACTTATAAATCTTATAATAATCTATTATTTAATTGTATGAGGCGCTCTTGTACTAATACTATATCATCAACAATTTCAAAACATTTTCTTTCTACTTGAGCCCTTGGTATCAACTCCTCTTCCCTGCCCCCGCTTGTCTTTTGCTCCATGAGCACTGATTATGCATCCAAGCAAGATGAAATATCGGACAGCTTCGATCTTTCTCCATTTGCCGGGAAGTTACTTATTGGTCCCCTTGTAGGGATTTGGGTTTTCTTTACATTGAGCTATGGTCCATATTGAACACTGCAATCCTTGACCTTTATCAGCAAATGCTTCAAATCCCCCTCATATTCAGCAAGCAAGTGTTATGTCATCTGCATATCTCAGGTTGTTAATAAGCCTTCTCCCAATCCTGGTTCCTCTTTTTCATATTATCCAGTTTATCTGTTTATTTGCTCAGCCTACAGATCAAATAAGTGTAGGGAGAGGGTCCAGTGCTGACACACACCTTTCCTGATTTTAAGCCATGCACTATGCCCTTGTTCTGGTTTCACAACTGCCTTTTTGTCCTTGTACAGGTTCTAAATGAGCACTGTGAAGGGTTCTCAAATTCCATTTTTTTCAAGGCTATCTTTAGTTTGTGATAATTCACACAAGCAAATGACTCTGCCTAGCAACAAAGTTTTCTGGTCTTTCCTGCTTTGAGCTAAAGTCTTTCAGACCTCAGCTATGATATCCCTTGTGGTATATCCTCTTCTGAATCCCGCTTTAATTTCTGACAGTCCCCGTTAATGGACTGTTGCAACCATTTGTGCATCTGCTCCAGCAAAAGCTTAATTGAGTATGATATTGTTTGATAACATCCACATTCTGGTTAATCACCTTTCACTGGAATAGATACAAATGTGGGTCTCTTCCCGTCAGTTGACCAGGTCTTCCAAATTTCTTGGCACAGGTGAAGGAGTGTTTCTCATGCATCATGAAATTCTTGAACATTTTCTTTGGTATCCCATCAATTCCTGGAGCCTGGTTTTTCACTAAAGTCTTCAGTGAAGCTTGGACTTCTTTCTTTAGTACTTTAGTACTTTTGATTATATGCTGTGTCTTGAAATGGTGCAATGTTGATTTGTCTTTTTTTCTTAAAAGATATGGCATATGTATTTAATTATTTATCTATTTATTTATTTACTTATGTATTTGGGGGGGGCAATCACTGCCCTCTGGTGGTCATGGGAGCTACCCAGCACTGCTCCTGAGAGTCGCCGCTGGATTTGAACTGCCAAGCCCATGGGCTGCAGTCCCCCTGCACTCAACCACTTATGCCACCAGGGCTCAGCCCCGATTTGTCTTTTTGATACAATGACTCTGTATTCTTTCCATTTTAAAAAAATGGTTTCTCTGCCACTCAATATTTTGCCCATTTTTTAATATTTTGAATTTTTCAATATTTCAACTTGAGATTTAAATTTTTCTTCAGTTTTTAGAGCTTAATTATATGCTGAACATATTCTGCTCTTTGGCTTTCTAATTCTAAGTCTTTGCACATTTTATTATATATTTGACGTTGTCTCCTCAAACTGTCCTTAGAAATTTTCTGTTCAGCATTTTGACTTCATCATTCCTTCCATTCACTTTAAATACTCTCTGACCAAGAGCTTGTTTCAATCTTTTCAGACCTCCATTGTGTTAGTCCAGGTAGACTAGAGGAACAAATTGATAGACACACATATGGATATAAGGGAAAGGTTTATATACAAGAGAAATAGGACATTGACAAAGCATCCCAACCTAGTCCAGTCCAAGGTCATAAGTCCAATACTAGCCCACACATCCAATATCAATATATAAAGTCTCTTCTGACTCACAAAGCATGTGCAATGACACTAGGGCAATCACAGGTCAGTAGACGCAGAGTCTTGTATATCCACTGACAGTAGAAGCCTCTCAGCACTGGCAGGGGTCTCCCTGTGACCTCCCAAGCATCTCAGCGCTGGCAGGAGTCTCCACATGGCTTCTCCAGCCCCAGAAGTTTGGTTCCATCAGGGTAAGCCCGTATGCTTCTCCTCCAGGAATCAGAATCTATCAGCGTGCTGTCATTTCATCTTGTCAGTAATTTGTCTCCAAGGAACTAAGTCAAATTTCTCACTTCCAATTGGGAATTACAGCAAGATTTCTCAGAATTCTCAGGAGAAAGCTATGCCCACACAGAGGCCTCTTGGCTCTCTCCAGATTGACAGGCTAGACTCCATGCCTACACTCCCACACATGAAATTGACATCAAGCATATGACCGCCACATCTACTTTGCTCTTTTCTTTCTCTCCTGTCTTTCTAATGACTCTTTGCTTTCTCCATGAATGATAATCTTGATGTCTTCTCACAGCTGTCCTTAGTGTTTAATGCAACAAATCTATTCCTGAATTGTTCTTGAAATTCTGATGAGATATATTCCAGGTTAAATTTTGTCTCTTATGAAATTGTTTTAATTTCATTCAACTTGAACTTGAACTTACAAATGAGCAATTGATGATCTGTTCCACAGTCAGCAACTGTCCTGATTTGGGTTTATGATATCAAAACTCTCCATTGTTTCTTCTCTCAGATATAATCAATGTGATTTCTGTGTCAACATTTATGTTGTTGAAAAAAATTTGTAATGAACTCATTGATCTTGCAAAATTCTATCATGTGATCTCCAGCTTTATTTCTATCACCAAGATCATATTTTCCATTACTCTTTCTTTCCCTCTGTTTCCAAATTTTGAATCTCAATCACAAATAGTTATCAGTGCATACTGATTGCATGTTTGGTCAATTTCAGACTGAAGATATTGGAAGAATTATTCAATTTCTTCATCACCAGATTTATTGGTCATAAGTAAATTTGAATAGTGGTTTTAGTAACTGAACTTCCTTGTATGTTTATAGTTACTATCTTATCAGAGACAGCATGTACTTCAAGATAGTCCTTGAAGTGTCTTTGTTTGTCTGTTTTTTTAATAATTAAAATTTTATTGGAATCCAGGTTTTGCTCATTTGTTTATAAATGCCTATGACCATTTTCAAACAACCACACCTAAAGTTTTTAATATTTGGACCTTTACAGAAATGTGGGAGGTTATTAGTCATTTTATTGGGGGCTCCTACACACTTACCACAATCCATATATATGTTCATTGTGTCAAGCATATTTGTACATTGGTTGACATCATCATTCACAAAACATCTGCTTTCTACTTGAGCCTTGCTATCAATCCTCATTTTTCCCTTCCCTCCCCAACCCCTTCTGTCATGAATCCTTGATAATTTATACATTTTTATTATTTTGTCATGTCTTACACTGTCCAATGTCTCCCTTCACCCACTTTTCTATTGAACTAGTTACAGGTTTTTTGTTGTTGTTTTCACTGGTTTGTTGTTGCTTTCTTTCCTTTTCATATAACCTCCCTGGGGATTATATGTAGATCCTTATATTTGGTTCCCCACCTTCCCTCCACTCTGCTGGTATCACCACTCTCACCACTAGTCCTGAGGGATTAATCTGTTCCAGATTCCCTGTGTTTCCAGTTTCTGTCTGTACCAGTGTACATCCTCTGGTCTAGCTGAATTTGTAAGGTAGAATAGGGATCATGATGGTGAGAGGAGGAAACATTAAAGAACTACAGAAAAATTGTATGTTTCATTGGTGCTACACTGCACCCTGACTGGCTCACCTCCTCCCCATGACCCTTCTGTAAGGGGATGCTCAGTTGTCTCCAGGGGTCTTGGGTCCCCACACTGCATGCTCCCTTACTCACAATGATATCATATTTTTTGTACTTTGAGCCTGATACCTGATCCTTTAGATACCTCATGATTGCACAGGCTGGTGTGCTTCTTTCATGTGGGCTTTGTTGCTTCTCAGCTAGAGGGTCACTTGCTTACCTTCAAGCCTTTAAAACCCCAGATGCTATATCTTTTGATAGGCAAGCACCATCAACTTTCTTCACCACATTTGCTTATGCATACATTTGTCTTCAGCATTCATGTCAGGAAGGTGAGCATCATGGAAGGCCAGTTTAATAGAACACAGTATGTTCTTGCATTGGAGGAGTACTTGAGTGGAGGCCCAAAGTTTTCTGTTATCTTAATACTAAACCTATAAATATATATGCATAGATCTATTTCCCCATCAGCATATAGAAATATATTTACCTATGTACTTGCCTGTACTTAGACCTCTATAAATGCCCCTTTTATCCTAATTCTTTTCTCTATTTCCCTTTACTTACCTCCTTTCCCACTATCACATTCAGTCTTCTTTTGGATTTCAGTAATTTCTCTCAGTTACAGCACCCTCGACCAAGCCCTATCAGGCCTCTCACACTCTCCTTGCCACCAATTTTGGATCACTTGTTTCCTTGTCCGTGGGTTTGTTAGAAATGCTTCCTTTTCACCACTTTCCCCTCTCCCACATCCAACCAAAACCGTTGGTGTCATTGTTTTCTACTCCAGATCGTTAGACCTGCCTAACTTATCTAGATAGACCAGCACAAAAATAAAAAAAAAAGAGAGAGCAAAACAAAGTAACAAAAGAAAAGAAAACAAAGCAAAAAAACCAATGACAAAAAAAAACAAACAAACCTGTAACTAGTTCAAGTTCTGTCTGTTGACCTTTAGGAGTGTTTTCCAGTCAAGTCTGATGGAGTGCCACACCCTGGCCGCAAAGTCTGTGTTTTGTATATTCCCTGGGGTCTTCTTGCTCTGCTTCCCTTGCTTTTCTGTTGCACGCCCTTAGTGTTTTGCCTCCTGCCTCTGTGTGGTGGAGTTGGATTGGGCACAATTCCCACACTGTGTCTCCAGCGCTGTCCCCTGTAGGGCTATGGGTCAGTGAGAGAAGTCACACCTCATAGTGAGGCCAGCCACGTGGTCCTCTCTGTGCACGGGCTGCTCTGAGCAGGGAACTCGTCTTCAGGGCGTGGTGGGTCAGGTGGTGCTCCACTCTCTCTTCCTCCCCCTTCATTTGCTCCCATGTGCTCTGATCAGACAAAATGTCTTTTCTGACGATGAACATGACACCATTTCCTCTTGAATATTTCATTCTCACATAGTAACTGTATAACGGCCTCTTGCAAAATGACTAATGCCTGTCCATTTCAGTTTAATAAAGCCCAGTAGATCCAACTTTATATGGTCCATTTTACTTTTGACAGCTTCCAATTCCCGTAGGCTCACACATGGCACATCTCAAGCACCAATTATTAATAGATGTTTGCAGCTGCTTATTCTCATTTTAAGCCATTAGCAAATAAAGGTCCTAAAAGCATTACTTTATAAACATTATTATGGTTGATACTACTTTGACAAGGAAGCGCTTTCTTCGTCACATTTTTACAGCCTTCCAACCTGAGAGACTCATCTTCAGGCCCTGTATCTGACAATGCTCCACTGCTACTCGTGAAGTTTTCTCAGGCTGACACTGCAGAATGGACAGTCGATTTCTTCTTCACAGCCTGTTCTTAGTGTGAAAGCTCAGATGAAAAGTGTTCCATTTGGGTGACCCTGCTGGTATTTTAAATACCAGTGACATAGCTGCTAGCATTATAACAACACACAAGTCACCACAGTACAACAGGCTGGTAGACACATGGTACATCCATTGAATACAAAATTGTGCAGTCGTTTCTAATAGTTTAATATATGCACTATCATGCCAACATGGCCAAAGAAGATAGGTAGGCTCGTTGTGACAACATGGCCAATGAACACATGTGAGATCAATGGAAGGGCGGAGATGGAAATGGCTCAGTGATCCCTGCCCTTTCTCTCTTGTTCTTGGATCTTCGGACCAGTTGCCTGCCTTGTGTGTCCTGTGCCTTGATCTCTAAACGACACTACCTGTGGGACACC